>JAJMHL010000019.1:0-67610 GCA_030566065.1 Debaryomyces robertsiae
GGGAGCAAATGTGGCCCAAGCGTACGTCAGAAATGGCGTTAAAATTGGAACTGATGTCAAGATCGAAATCAGAGGCAAGTTGAGAGACGGGATCATCAGCAAAATGCCTTTTGTGCCAAATAATTTCTATAGGGGTTAATAGACATACGCAATTCTTGAACCAGTCATAAATGCTAACATGGGCATCCTAAAAGTTGATGTAAGTGGTATGTTTCCAACGTAGCCCGCGCTCTTGTTTTCGTTTCAGTTTTGAGATGTAGGTCGAAATATTATGGCAAATTTCAACGCTTCAACAATACGCACCATATACTACAATGCTGTAATAGTAGTCGAGGTTCCGCTCACTACTCATTAGGGCTATTTATTTTTAATTGTCTCATTCCATCTATAGTTCTTTGTGTCCCGGTAGCAGTACCTTTTAAGTTAAGACAAATATGGCTATGCCCGACTTTACCACGGTTTTTCCCTTTAGACAAACTTCCGCCCCAATTGGTTCTCCAACGTTTAGCGCTGCAGCAGTCCTATATACATTCTTCGCCCGTCCTTAACAGGAATCATTTTAGCTTACCCGGTAGCGAGATTCTCGATAATAGGAAATAATAGGGCTCGCTTACACGAGTCGCGATACTTGGCCTCGTCGTTTTGGAGGTTCTCTCGACCTATAGCTATGCTTGCCGTAGCTCTCTAATTCTTATGATCACCCCAGCCATTTGCTCCCACGTCAGCATCATCTACATCCGTAATCTCAACGACACCCACACTGAAACCAGCATGCCCAGTCTTCATACTACCACTTCACCTACCCAGTTACTTCACCGAACTAATGGTCAAAGGTACATGCATACCGCGTCCCTGTCCTATTACATAATCCTGCAATGATGCCAATATATTGCGATACGCTAAAGGGAAGAAGCGTTTTGAGGGAGAATCACGATTTTGTATTGGGTAGAGAACCGTGTGTAAGGAGTGATATGAGGGTATCTCATATATTAATATTTCCTAATACTTTATCGGAGAAATAAGTTTTTAGCAAAGGTAAAAATTTAAATATACACTATATCCGCGTGAGATTAAAAAACGGGTCAATTGGTATAGTTATTTTGTATTCTTGGGCAAGATACTTATCATATATACTTGGTATACTTTGATATCTTGTGGCAGTTCAATATGACCTCACCTAGACACAGGGCTGTCTTGTCGTCCAAGCATTCCAATTCAAGAAACTCTTCGCCTACAAAAGGTGACACCGGCCGTTCGGGAGCCCCAGTGATCGAGTCACCGTTCAGTAATCAACGCATTAGATTGTCGTACAACAGCAGCAACGCGTCACCCACCAAAAATAGGGTTGTTAGACAAAAAGTGTCGCCAAGGAAGCCTCACCCGTCACGGGAGCTTGAATTCAAGATTTTCGAGGACCCAGTTTACTATCGTGACACCATGAGCGATGAAACACCGGAAGACGCTGAAATCAAGGGCAAAGAAAACACCGAGATTGCGCCCAACACGGAATTGTGCAATAAACCAAATCACGATGACCAAGAAAACATCTTGCAGCCAAAGATCAAGCCTAGCAACCTTACACAGACATCACATCCCACGAGAACACCTTTGGGGAATTTGAGCCTTAACGAATTCCCGGGCTACGTCACCTACAACCAATATCCGGTGCAGTTGACCGAATTATACCAACCACCCAACTCCCAGAACGAGCAAAAGTCTCTCCACAAGTTCAACTCCAACTTGCCGTGCTATATCACCCCTCCTAGACGCAACGTGCAGCAGGGCCTCGTTTCCAAGTACCTCGTTAGGTCCTCAATTGAGGAAGACCCTTTTAACGAGGACGATGAGATCGAATACATGCTAGTCCAGAAGCACCATTCCATAGGAAAGAAACGGTCGCTTTCTGTTGGTAAAAACGATGCTAAGCTCAAATTGATCAGAAAGAATAATTTCCACATATTATCTAACTAGTTCCTTGCATTATGGTCATTTTCACTTCATTTCTTTTCACACCTTTGTCTTTCTAGCTTCATCTGAACACATCCAGGCGTTTCGTTCTGTATGTCTTTTTGTTATACCCCAATAGTAGGATACCCATCTGCTTCCAAAGTAGTACTACAATAATATGCCTTCCGTATAGTTATTTTTGTATGCAGTATATGGACAAGCGGTTTTGTGTCATCGTGTTCTCTATTGTCGATGAAAAATTGGCTTTTGGCGATATCAACAGTATGGGCCATCCAGTGTATAGCAAGAGTTGTGATGTCAAACTCAATTGCGCAGGCGTTCAAAGGATTGAACGTATCTTCAGCTAACAGTAAATCAGAACATGAGACGATTTTTGAGGTGTCATACCAGTATTTATCTAATGTTAAACACTTCGACGACTTAATATCATTCCACAATTGTTTAGTTGCGTTAATCAACTTAGACAAGTATCATAAGGCGCTAGATTTGATTAAAAGGGTGCCTCGAGAGGTGCACATGGAGTTTGTTCTCGAAAAGGCGTATATCTACTACAAGACGGGCAACTCCAAGTTATTGCTAGAGATTTACGAGAAGGAGGATTATGCGAACAACCCTATATTATCTCGGGCGATCAAGCATATAATGGCACAGGACTGCTATAGGACAGGCAGCACTAAAATGGCATTGCAGTTGTATCACGAACTAATTCACTCTAATAAGGGCATTGACAGTTCTTTGGATTTGGCTTGTAACGAAAGAGCTATCATTCACCAATATATTTTGACCGATTTGGGTGATAAATTACCCGAGACCCAATCGTCCATCGAAGAATCATATGACTTGTTATTTAATGATGCCTTGATTTGTATGGCGAAAGGCGAATTGCTTAGTGCCCTCGTTCTATTGGAGAAGGCTGAAGACAAATGCAGAGAGCAAAACATGGCTGAGTTGTCCGCGGAGGACTTAATATTGGAACTCGCTCCAATAAGACTCACCATTGCTTATATTCATCAGATAGCAAATAGGCCTCTGGAAGCAGTGCAAATTTTAGATGAATTGAAGGTGGAGCCAGTTACTGATCTTGTCGTGAAGCTACTTCTCACGAATAACTACTATTCAGTTGAAGGTATCAAAGGACTCAACCCCAATATTGTTCATCGCGATTTGAACTATCAGCATAGTTTACACGCCTTGCAGCAAAAATTGACCAGACCTCAGTATCATGTCTTGATCAAAAATCACTTGCTTCTCTCATTTTTATCCAATAGCTTGTCATACAGTTCATCATACCTTAGCAGTAAATTTGTCAGTCAATGGCTTAAGGACTTTCCTGGAGATTATCTGGTTTTGATGTACAAAGTCTTGACGAAATTAGGCATTAAATTTTTCGATATCGAAGACTCGTCAAATCATACCGTGATTTCCAAGAAATTGTACAAATTTGTTTCAAGTAATGATATTGGTGATGCCGCTATCGCTGCGTCATTAGTGTTGGTTTACATTAACTCTCAACAAGGCCGGTACGATCAGTCAATAATCCTTTGGGAAAAATTGTGTAATAGTCAGTTTGAGAAGGAAAAAATGCTTCCAGGAGTGATCGGGGTTTTGATTAAACTATACGAGCGCTTGGACATGACTAAAAGTGTGGAGGCTGTTCTCACTAGGTTGGTCGAAAAATTCTTGAAGACCGACCACCGTGTAATTAGCGAAGATGCCAATTACTATAACTTTGTCAAAATAATCGGTTTCAAGTTGTTAGTTCTCAAGGATGATCTGTCCAAACAATTGTTCAATTTGTTGCGTGAGATTAATCCAGATGATGAACTCATTGCAACAATCTTAAGTGATTCAAAGAGTACTGATTTATCGTCTATTTCAAAATTGACGGCTTCCACCAAACCAGTCGAAGAACTTTTGTCTACCAACATAGAGTCACTCATTCCTTCAACAGGACAAGAGCGCTGTAATGTGGTAGCGAAAACAGTCCCAAGCAAAGTTACGAAAAGATCTAGAAGGCCTAAATTCTCAGCTACCAAGGTAGTCAAGCCTGCCTCCGAGTTTAATACTGATGCGTTAGATAAAGAAAGGTGGCTACCAATGAAAGTAAGGTCTTACTACAAACCTTCCAAAAAGGATTTGAAAAAGAAACAGGGTGGTCAACAAGGTACTATAGAGACTCTCCCTACACAGAATGCTCCATCCACCAACAACTCCTCATCATCTTCGGGCAAAAATAAGAATAAGAAAAAGAAGAAGGGTAAGAAATAGTCATAGTTCATCTTTAGAATCCAATGAATGTAAACTGAGGTAAAAGTAGCCGTTACTGTAACAGTCTGTTATACATGCGCTGTAGCCCGCGCTCTGAAACTTCCGCCTCTATCATCTAGTCTTTTTTACTTACGGCTAGGCAAGCTGACCTACGGTTGTCCTTCAAGGCGGCTTGGCGCCAGCTCTGCTAAGTTACCATGCTTGCTGAAGGTGCAAATTCCGTGGCGTAAGAATAGCCCTTAGCGGCCCTTTCCATATTGAGGAACACGGTAATTGTGCCGTGAAACCCAATTAGGAAGTGAGATCCGATGAATGAATAGTATTATTCTTATCATATATAAGTGGAGGTAGCTAAAGATGATTTCAACCGTGATTAGCTTCTTCATAGTCTAAGGAACATAGTGTTAACAACAGTGTACCAACATTGTCATAATTATGGACATAAAAATAAATTTTCATTAAGCAAGTTTGATCAAGTATTAAATATAATCAAGATGGCATTACCTGCGACAAAGAATTATGAAATGGAACAGAAGATACCTAAATTCGTTGCTGATAAGTATCTGAATATAAAGGTTTTGGGTTTGAGTGATACGAAAAAGGCAGCACTTACTTTACTCGAATCATTTCGTACCGATGCATTGGCTGACTTGCTTGTATCGCATGTCGAAAGCGCCGCAAAGAAAGATGAGATTCTGTTGGTGCTTTATGAAGCATATATAAATCAGCACATATCCAAAGGTCTTGTGGTAGGCATCAATGAGACAGAAGCAGGATTCGAGACCGTTGGGGTATGGTCCACACCCAGCTCGGCTCATGCGGGCTTGGATTCATTTGCCAATCTAATGGAGGCGGGATATGGCGAGCTCTGGAAAATGTGCGATGATGAAGGTCGGCAGAAGATATTCTACGGAATGTTGCCTTTATTGCATGATACGTGCGAAAGAATCATGGATACTGATTCGAGATTCGCCAAAAAAGGAATATATACTCTTGTTTATTTGGGCTCAAAGTCGAGCGCCAGAGGCAAGGGCAACGTTAGGCTCTTGTTCGATTATATGTTTGAGTATTACATTGACTCCTCGCAAAATAACATCACTTATTTGGAGAGCTCCAGTAAAACTAATATTCCCATCTATGAAAAATTTGGTTTCAAGTTTTATGAGGATATTGTACTTGGAACGAAACAGCCCAACAGCATAGAAGGGAAGGATTACGCGGTTATGAATGTAATGATAAGGGACAGTAACGGTAAGGATTGGACCAAAGAAGAGAATATTAGTGACTCACAAGCAAAGTTATAGTTGTTGGATTCTTTGTATATACAAGTTTTAAAATATATAAACGATCACTCATCTAATGACAAGACACTTCTCTGCGATGGTAAAGTCTTGTTTTCGAACTCTTTCTTCGCCTGTGCGTTTAAGTCATCTTCCTGTGCCTTAGTTAGTGGCTTAACAGTTTCGTCAGGAGGAACGAAATTAAATTTACCAAAACCAAACTCTCTATCCGTCATCTTATTCAAAACGTATAACTGAGACCTGACGTATTCAAGAAGAGCCTCAACATGCCTCATATCCACGTTGGGATTACCATTGAAAACATTTCTCCATAAAGCAGCGGCCAAGGTAATATCATCAGTCATCAATCCTTCATCATAGGACAATACTAATCCTAATAACTGTGTATGGTAATCTTTCAAATAGCCCTCAATAATCCTGTTGGAGTTGATCCTTAACTCCTCCGCCATTCTTAATTCCATGTCTCTAAAAATTCTATCAACTAGCTTCTGCTGGTAATTTCTTCCATATTTAAAAGGCATGGCTCTCATTCTGACTGACAAGATCCAGTAATGTAGAGCTGTAATCTGAAAATGCTGTGAAAAGGAGCGAGGTAACCCTAATGTCTCGTAGTAGAATTTGGCAGTGTCAGAAAGTGGTTCGTTGGGGTAGTTCAATCCTTGTCTCTTACACTCTCCAAAATAATGGGATCCTGCCACTGGGCCCGCTCTGGAACGATCCATATCAATGTTGAAAACCTTGACAACCCATTGACCAAGGGTTTGCTTCCATGTCGCCATCTCGAAGTCTGGATCGCTCTCGATCTTATTCAGCGACTTGAAGGGAGACTTCCTCTTAGGTTGTCGGGGGTTGATCTTCAAGTCGTGTTCAATTTTAGGCAACGTTGACTCTTGAGCCAATTTCGAGGGTGCGTTGACTTCATCACCTTGCAGTTGACTGAAAATGGTATTTTTTTGTATATTCAACATACACGAGGATGTAAAACCTCTACTTTGTAATAGGCCACGTTTATATATACCAATATGTCTCGAAATCATGCTATACCTCTGTCATAAGTTTTAGTATTAAATCAGTAATCATCTCAGTAATTTTTCTTTGAGAAAGAGTATTGCGATTACGTAACAGACATCTTAATATCTACATCGACCTGGGACATGAGTAATTCATTGACCATCACTTAGCAGTGTATACATTAATAATTACAATCTTTTCTTAATATATTTGCATCTATTGAATTCTCGAGATCACACTATAACAAATTATTTGACTTTCAAAGCTTCAATAGCTTGTGGAAGCCTTTTAAGTTCCTCGTCTTTGTTGAACGAGCGCTTTTCACCATGAGGCAAGAAAGTGTTGTATCCCCAGTTATTGTCAGTATAAAAAGTTTCCCTTTCATAAGGAACCAAATCGATACCTTCTTTCAACTTCTGTGGCAAGTCTGGGTTAGAGGTGAAATACCTACTGAAACCCACCAAAGTACGGT
Source organism: Debaryomyces robertsiae (assembly GCA_030566065.1). Taxonomy (NCBI): domain Eukaryota; kingdom Fungi; phylum Ascomycota; class Pichiomycetes; order Serinales; family Debaryomycetaceae; genus Debaryomyces; species Debaryomyces robertsiae. The sequence goes on from JAJMHL010000019.1 coordinate 7,021, forward strand.
CGTCTTCTAAGTCTCTAATTAAACCTTTATATTGGGGCGAGTCGTAAGTGTAGTTACCAGTCTTCACAAGAATACCCTTCCAAATTTGTTCTGCAAAGCTGTTACTTCCCTTCTGGTCCTTTTCATCGACGTCGACTGGGCCTTGCACACGAGGTTCCACAATAGAAACGTACGCAAGCTTATGGCCTTCATCTGCTCTTTTTTGCAATTCACTCAACAAGTATCCGAAAGTCACAATTGGGTGAACCTTATCTTCTTCAGCCTTCATGTCTTGGAATTTACCCCATGGTGAAATCCTGATGGCTAATTTTTCAGCACCAACGACGGTAATCAAATGATCGATAAGCTCCAAAACAATTCTCGCTCTATTCTCAATACTTCCTCCGTACTTGTCAGTCCTCTCGTTGGAGGATGGCTGCAAAAATTGATCAAATAAGTAACCGTTGGCGGCATGGATTTCTATGTAATCGAAACCGGCTTCAATCGCACGCTTCGCACTGTCGGTATAGGTCTTGTAAATGAGGTCATGGATTTCACTCTCCGTCAATGCCCTAAGAGGGTTGCCAACTGCCTCGGCCTGCTTTTTGGCCTCCTCTTCATGGTAGATAGGAGATGGACCAACCAAATCTAACCCATGCTTCTTCAAAAGCTCAGCACTCGAAACTCTTCCCAAAAACCAGAACTGGCATGACGAAAATGATCCATGTTCGTGTATCTTGTCATTAATTTTTTTCCATGCAGCTGCATGTTTGTCGTTCCATATACCAGGCACATTAGGATATAAACCACCCTGTTCGGACACGAATGTAGCCTCAGTGATCAACAAAGTACCAGGATATCTCGCTCTTTTCTCATAATATTGCAACTCCAAATCCGATGGAGTATGATCTTCCAACGCTCTCAACCTAGTGGTAGGTGCGAGCACAACTCTATTTGTGAGCTCATTGCTTCCGACCTTGATCGACTTAAACAATTTGGTATTTTTCAATGGCGTGGTTGGAACAGTCATGATGTCTTATGTGTGTACGCTTTGTATTTACTAATATGCTCTATATTAGAACTGTCTGGCCCTTCATATTTATACTATAATTCTTCTACTGATTATTAATTGTAAAAGGTATTATTAATATTACCAATATACACGCTGACATGACGACATTACCATATAGCAGGAAATGTCGAACTCGCATAATTAAGAAATAGTATTTTAAGGCGTATACAGACGCTGCTTATTAATCATGAATCCTTCAACAAAGAATAATATGGATGAAAGGGGCTGCTTAGACATTTATTTTGAGAAAATTCTTGTCTGATTACTGTCGACTCAATTTTAGAATACTCCAGAAGAAAAGATGATGGGCAGTTCAATAAACTATGAAGCGAATCGGCTTTGCCTTCTTTTTTTTTTTTTTCACCGATATGCGACTTTTCTTATTAGGGCAATTTTGTTTATTCGTTAGAAGGCAAAAGAAGCATATGCACATGCAGTATGCGCGTTAGGGTCTACAGAGGCGTCAACGGCTACAATATGGTGCAGATGCTCTGGCACACTCTGGAAAATTGCTGACTTTTGTTGTAGTAGCTATCGGTGCGACGAGAAACCCCAATTGTTTAAGATTATATAACTGACGTAAGAGACACAATTTATGTAGCCACGAAAACTTTTGACGTCTAGTTTGCGCCACCTCACATGTATATGTTCGTTCAGCCGTATTTTATTATGTTTGGCAGTAAGGGATCGTTCCTACAGCACTAATTTGTCACAAGCTTCTGTTGGACACCCTATTCTACAGTCCGAAATATAACACGGTGTTCCACTATTGCTTATTAATACCCGGCCTTTACTGTAGGAGTTAATGTCAAACTCAAGCTAAAACTTTAAAAATTTACTAGAGGTATTGAAAGAGTTTGGACTGGGGTATTTGATGAATAATCTTGCAGCAATACACAAGCTTACAAATAGGGAGTTAAATATCTGGGGTACCAGCTAGTCCTTCTGTCCGAGTATAAGATTCTCTACGCTACTTTTTAGGCCGCGACATAATGCATCGTGATACATGACGAAAACTTGACGTGAGACATCTCAAGTGGGGTCTATCTGATAAGGATGTGAACATAATTTGCAATAAAAGTTGTTCATTCATTTTGTTGCTTATCCTTTCCGACTTCTGGATAACTGGGAAACGATCTTAATTCTCCATTTACGCCGCTAATGGTGGCCTTAGAATTTATTTGACGAACTCAAGCGCAGTTGGTATACGTTGCATGGGATAAAACGCTATATCAAGGACGCGTACTTCGGAAAATCGAAGCCGAGCTGGTGAAGCTTAACTAAATGAACCTCTATCTATTTCTCTATCTCTCTACCTACCCATCTATCTATCTATCTATCTTTCTGTCCACTATTTATATCCAAGCCTATTTGAATGCCTTGTCAAAATCAGTGAAAACAAACCTGTATCTCACGTCACCCTCTTCACATCTGGTCAACGCTTTACCACAATTTTCAGCGGTAAGAGGGACCTCTTCGATCCATGGCTTAACTTTGTTCTCAGCAGCCAACTTCAACATGTACAATGCTTCCTCCTTGGAACCAAGCAAAGAAGAACCGAAAGAGGAGGCGTTCCTAAGAAGATGGAAAGGGGATACAGCAAAAGTGTCCTTGACTGGAGGCAATCCAACAGATACAAATTTACCGTCAACACGCAACACCGATAAGTACTCGTTTAAATTCAATCCATCGATCCCCGAAGCACAGTTCAAGATGAAGTCAAATTTGTCTTGGTACTTGGTAGTCCAGTCTTTTTCTTCTCCTGTTGCGACAAATTGTTGAGCTCCCATAGTCAGCGCCTGTTCTTTCTTAGACGAAGATCTGGAAAAAGCGACCACTTCAGCCCCGAGAGCCTTCGCGAATTGAATTGCCAAGTGACCTAAACCACCAATACCAATTATACCCACAGTTTTGCCCTTAGCGTCGTATCCGACGTTCCTCACTAACGGAGAGAAAACTGTCAAACCAGCACACATCAAAGGAGCAGCGACGTTGGAATCTAATTCTTCAGGAATAGGGAATGTGAATTGTTCGTGCGCCACAGAGTGTGACGAGTATCCACCTTGGGTTACATACCCGGTCTTAGGGTCCTTAGAGTTGTAGGTAGACAACCTCTTAGTACAGTACTGCTCGTTACCATTCAAACATCTGTCGCATTGCATGCACGATTGCAGGCCGGCGCCAATACCGCATCTGTCGCCCACTTTAACAGAGGCAACCTCGTCACCAACTGCAATTACTTTACCAATGATTTCATGGCCCACAACAAGATCGTCTCTTGCCAATGGGGACCAATTGGCTTGCAAAGTGTGGATATCAGAACCACACAAACCACAGGCAATGTTTTCCAAAACAACGTCGTGAGAGCCTAGAGGCTTGTGCTCGTACTCGACCAACTCCGGCTTATTCCAATTAGCCGCCTTGTCGACACCAAATCCTTTAAAGTATTGTGGAACTGTCATATTTATATCGTTGTATATGCTTTCAATAAAAAAAAAAAGTAAGAAACCCAGCTCACATGGCCCCCGATTTGCCGTCCTTTATATATTCCACATATCTTTTGTTGGTCCTGCTCTATTATTAAGCAACGGCTTCAGCACTGATATCGTATCAAACTGAAATAGAAAAAGGTTTATTGTTCCGGCGGGATGCGCAGAGCCTGCATCCCGAAGTTTTAGTTTTTCCGGTAAATGTCGGCATCTGGGACTAAATCGCGGCAAAGTGTCCGCGTGTCGGCCAGTCGGCGCGACATTTTTGATGCCTGACTTCTGTCGGACACAACTTCGCGGTCGCTGCCCCCTCTGTCGTGCAGCAATCGCAGCCTCTAGGCTAAATGCTGCAAGCACAAATCATACAGAACTAAGTTACACAAACCCGTTTTGATAATAACAACTTCGAATTAGAAATATACGGTAAAATAGACATTATATACTGTAAGGAAAAGATTTGTATGGTAAAGACGTTTATTTCCCGGCGGCTAAAAAATACATCGAAGACATAAGCACCAGGGAGTCATACAAGTGGGTAGCGTAAGTGATTAACATTGAACAAGCCGAACAGCAGGAGATTTCACAGCTATCGCGATGGTGTTGTACAAGAGGAAGCAAGTGACGTTTACGCGAGGGCCCGAAGTGCCGAAAGATATGGGAACAGAGGTATTTTACATTGAGATGACGCGGGAGTGGTTTCTTACGTATGAGGAGTATTTGACAAGGATGGACTACTACCAGCGCAAGAAGTTTGTTTGCGAGATCACTGGCAACTCGTGTTTGACGTTTTTCGAGGCTAGCCGGAGCGAAGCCAAGGAGATTCAGGAAGTAGAGCGGAATTTCCCCGAGGCGTTGAAGGAGCACATTTTGCGATTTTTGCAGTTCAACCGCATCACGCGGCTTGACCAGCTCGTGGACAAGGTATACCTGGTGTTCAAAAATGATTATTTTCCCGGCGAGACAATCGTTTTGCGAGGGTCGATTCTGAGTGGCTCATCGTCGGAAACAGGATTGCGTCAGCGCGGTACCATCAAGGAAAAGATCCAATACAGTAACCCTTCAGATGGCCTGATGACAAAGTATCTTGTGGTTCGGTCCAATGACTCGAGACAGGCCATTGTCACCAACGATAAGATATCCCGAGACCGTAATCACTTCACCAAATGGCTTATAAAGGCTTTTATAAAGCTAACCATGTCGCGGTCTCACAAAGTCGGAGCCCCATGGGTAGTGAAGAATAAGTTTGCAAAGAAATACCGTATCAATCAAGAGTATCCTGACGACTTGAAACATTTCGAATCTTCTACCCCCACTGGAGATATCATTCACGAAGAAGACATTACTACAGCACAAGCATCCCGAGAGTCATCCAGCATACCAGAGCGTAGGCCAGCCAAGAAAGCTGGTAATTCAGCGACCTCAACAAAAACTTTAAAGAAAAAAGCCGCAATCAACAACATCTTAGATGACAAACCACCTTTAGCATCGAAAGAAGATGATATAACGAAAAGAATTCCCCTCCATCATATGCCTGAACACATAGTGGATTGCGAGGACGACAATAAATCTAGTCCTCAACCACACTCCCTTCCATCTAAAAAACTGGCCGTGAGTGATTTGCAACTTAGGTTCAATTTACAGCACACCAAGCCTTTGCCCAGGTGTTTGATTTTACCTGAAAATGCAAGGACTTGGAACACACACTTGATAGAGACCCTTCAAAGTGAAAATGTTGATGATTACGATGAAAAGTCGAAAATCGAGCTAGACATCAAGCGGCTCGGTGGGAGGTACCTCAAGTCGGTACAGGAAGCTCTCCAGTCCTGGGCATTTTTAAATGTTTATCATTCGGTGCTAAAACTCGATACCTTTACGTTTGATGACTTTGTATACGCTATGGGGTGGAATCACGACCAATTCGAAAAAATCGGAAGATGCATCATGTTAGATGAAATATGGTGTGCTGTTCTTGGAGCTATTGTCTCAAACGAGATGCCCAAAAGTAAGTCGAACCGTTCACATAATGAAAGTGTTCCCGGCTTGTTAGTTAATTTGCCTCCCAAAGATTCATTTATAAACCCCACAGTGAAGGACGAAGGAAATGAGAATTTCGAGGATAGGGGTTCAGAGTCTGAAAATGATGAAAAATACCTCAAAAGTGACGATGAGGGAGAAAATGACAGTAGCGAATCCGTTGAGCCGCTAAACGGGACAGCAAACGCAGTCAAACTTGAAGTAAAAGACAATTTCAAGAATAACGAAGCACACGACGGTGATGACGAGGGCGAAGACGAGGACGAGGATGAAGATAAAGATGGAAGGGGCAACGAAAAAGAGGATAGTGATGACGATAGCGAGGGCAGCCGCGAGCATAATGCATATACTGTGATGAACTATAGGAACATACCATGGCATGAGCGTCTTCGAAAAAGGAACTTTAAAGATGGAAACTGGCAATGTATATTAGTCGGAATATTGTCACTAGTCGAGTATGTTCCCTCTTTCCAACCTCTTATTGAAAAGGTATATCGCGTTCTAGCCCCAATTGATTTACCAGCAACACCAAGCACGGTAGTTAATCAGTTTTATAACAATATGGATATCGAATTGAGGTTTCAAGTTTTGAACATTTTAGTGTCTTTATTGGTAAATGGTACGATGGTACGGAAGTATATCGAAGAGTGTTTAGATGTGTCTACTGTGTTGAGGCGAAATCGCTTAGATAACATAAGGGACTTCAAAATTGCTTTTGACTTGGCTCAGAAGTTGAATATAGAAATTCATGAAAAGCTACATGCTAATGAGGAACTAGAAAACACTAAAAAGTCTAAGTCAAAATCTAAAGCAAAGCCGAAACAAAAAAATAGTCCAGCCACTTCCGCACAAGACGTGGCGAAAAGACGAATTCCTCGAATTAATTTGCAGGCTTTCGAAATGTCCGAGCAAGAAAGCAGGTTAGCGAATAAAGATGAGGAGTTCAACGCCCTCTGCATCAAACGTAAAGATACTCTTATAAGCATTGATAATTATAAGAAAGCTAAACGAGACTTTGAAAAGAGACTTAATGAAATCGACTGCCAGAGAGTCAAACTATTGGGTAAAGACCGTTTGTATAATCGATATTGGTGGTTTGAAAATAATGGATTACCAACTTTGCATGGTGCTGCAAATAATGTTGATGATAATGAGGACGATGATAACACTTCTAATATACATGGTGACGAAGTCGAAGACAACGAGGAAAATCCTGTGCTGGATGAGACTTACTTAATGGGAAAAGTTTGGGTGCAAGGACCCTCCAATGATGACGTTATGATTCATTTAGAATCTTCTTTAGAAGAAACGTCTACCTATCGACATTTATATTCAAATTATGAGAACGAGTATGAGGATTTTTTCAAACATTCAGAGAGCATGGAAACTAATGAAGATAATGGGAAAAAAAATATCCGAGAGATGAACTTTGCGCTTATTCCTCAAGGCTATCGCAAAATAGGATCAGAACTTTTCGGGTTGCGGTTCGAAGCGAATCAGGTACTCAAGAATAGCCTGAAACCTGAGCAAGACTCGGTTGTGATTGATCATTACGGTGGTTTGAATGTACTGCCTTCATCAAGCGACCTAACCCCCATGCAAAGAAAGGTATTGGAGGAATCCCCTGATTCATTAGTTGACGGCACTTGTTGGAGATTTTACGATACACCAGAACAGATCAACAAATTGATCGAATGGCTCAATCCTTGGGGGGAACGTGAAGCACAACTAAGAAAAGAGTTGTTAGTAGTTAAAGATGCTATTGTCAATAGTATGAGTGCCAGAAGAAAGGCTTTATGTTTGGAAGAAACCTCAAAGGTAGATCTGGAAATTGAAGAAAATCTCAAGAAAGTAAAGGATAGATCTAAGGCTTTAGGGGCCGTACTGATTATTGCAGCTAACGAGAATGTGAAAGAAAGCATTGCGGAAAAGCTGCCCCTGATCCAGCAGAACGATGGATCGGTTCGACCTAACAAAAGATCGCTACTGATGAGAGACGGTTCTTCTAAGCGCCAAAAGACCACCGCTATGTCCGATGCTATAGATAAAAGCGACATTTCGGAGTTGACACACTTACACTCGCAATTATTGCAAGATTTACGGCATAAGCATGAAGGAAAGCGGCTATCAAGGGTTTTAGAATGGGTCAATTCCTTTGCCATTGACAAATTGGATAAACAACTTTACGAAGGAGGGGACAAATTAAAATCTAAGAACAAACTGTCCAGGTAACATTTTCATATTATGTATTATACAATTATTTGCGCTTATAATGACAGCAAATGATTAAAACTTAGTTTTCTTTCTAAAATCATCGTAGCCATCATTTGACCTCTTATTATTGAATCTTTTACTTCTTGCAGCATCGGCCAATTCCTTTAACTTCTGTTCCTTTTCGTACTGTTCTTTTATTGCTCTCTCTTTCAACATTTCATTTCTCAATGTGATTTCCTCTCGAGCGCGCCTATCAGCATCCTCTAAGCTTTGAGATAGATCGCCAAACTTTTTCAAATTGACTTCATTTATAGTTGGTTCTGCTCCACCGCTTGCAGCCATCATTCTTTTATCCAAAGATAGAGTAAACCCTTGGTTATTCTTCCAATTTGATATTGCCGACGGTATTTGCCATTTTTCTTTGTCCTCTTTGGTAACTTGTTTCGTTTGTTGATTGTTTGTTGTCTTCAAGAGTGGAGGTGGAGGAGATGGATTTTTGTGTCTGTTCTTGCGTAGTTTGAATTTTGGTGGTAACATAGGATCTTCCTGAAGGTTTCGAATCTGTATCATACGTTCTCTCCCTCTCTCGTTTGCCTCGGAACCCTCGTTCTCATTAGTGCCATCAACTAAACTATTGGTAGTATATTTAATGTAGGACACTTGATTCGCTTTCGTCTTTTCTTTCTGGTCAACGCCTAGTTTTTCGTTCAAAATTTTGTCTATGGCGGATTTGGTATGAGCAACACAATCTTTGAGCGAGCCATCAGGGTCTGTATCAAGGTCGTATCTTGGAAAATGATGCTTTAAATTGGGAAATTTCACCTTCAACGGTATGGTGTCTTCATATGAAGCTTGTACACGGCGAGAACCACTAGTATTGGCCTTTGCAATGGTATAATTATAATTAAGTGTTCCATCTGGATTCAAATGAAGGCTTCCCACTGTAGAGTCTGATTTGCTTGGATTTGTTACTATGGTACTTCCAGCTTTAGATTCTGGAAGTTTGACTAGCACGTTGTCTTTGTCTGATTGATCGCCATCTTTCAATCTTATTTTAGTAGACGGATCATAAGGAGTATTTTTAGGCTTGGGTAGCAACGAACTGAACATCTTTAACTATCCGATAGCTACTAAAGTACCCTATACTTACTACCTATAGTGTTAAGTCCCATAGATGAAGGAGCTACAATTTATGTTACACAAAAACGAAACTCATATATCTACTAACGACTAGCTCATATTTAGAAGATACCGTACTTTTGGCATGTAGCAAAGATCCAAAGAGTAAACTTATTGATCTTTACAGGGCTAATCTTATTCTCATCAACGAATGAATCGAATTGTAGCTCTTCTTCTGTAACTCTTTTCACTCCGCCCAAATAATTGAAGGCTTTGTATAATAAATACATAGCCTTTTGCTTGAAGGACAAGTGCACCGTAGACACGTCATTGTGGAGCTCATCCAGATCTCCCGAAGTGAGCCTTGTGATCTCATCTACAAGCTGCTCAGTTTCAGCACTCGACGCATCCTTGTCACGACGGGCAATCATTGCATGAGGGATATCACTGATGATGCCGTATTCTGAGATTTCCGAAGCTTTGCCAAGGGCCACCAAATAGTCAAACTGTTCGTAGGTATTAATTGTCCACGTATACAACTTCATGTTCTCGTACTTAAGCAACGGCACGAACCGACGGTAAAAGTTAACTGACCACGTCAGTAGGTAGATTATGGACACCCCTGTGATCTTAAATCTGAACCGACCATTTTTGGGCAATGTATCCACGAAAGCGTTATAATTAAGGTAATGAAGAGAGTCCCTCCATGCTGCTGAGATATGGAAAATATCAAACTGCCTATAGCCCCGTATATTCTTCACATCAGCTCCAAACACTTGCTGGAAGTAAGGGTCCTGGTTCAAGTATTTCACTACCCCGAGGTCCCAAATTCCAAACAGAACCCGGTGAAGCCACCATCCAAGGTCGGCTTTCACTTCTAGCATGTTTTGAACCGCAATCTTCACAAGCCGAGCCGGGTTGAACTTCTTGATGTCCAACATGAGCTTGTGGTCGTCCGAATCGTGCAGCGTCACGTAATTGACAAACCACCGAAGTACATCTTTAAACTCCATCAAAGGCTCCCCCGACTCGATGGTACGCAAATCCCGCAACTGGTCAAACTTACATTGCAAAATGTTAAGATCAGCTTCTTCTCCGGTGGGTCCGCAAAATACCCGTTTCGTATTAACATCGTGTGATATCACTAGTATGTTGTCCGTGGTGACCCATAAATCCGTCTCTATCATAGTAGCGCCGGTAGCAAAGCATTTCTCGAATGAGTAGAGCGTATTCTCGGTATACTTGCCCTTAAACCCTCGATGTCCACATATCACTGCCGAATTATTCATATTAGATGTAATGACTTCTATTTTTTTTTATTTTTTAGAGGCTCTAAATGGCTTTTCTAACTTTTTACACCCAGAAAACCTTGAAACTCATGTATTCCTTAGCACTGCTCGTATTGATACCTAATAATAGCTTCGCCATTCATATAATCTCAAAGTGACTAAATTATTGCTGGAATTTTTCCTATTATATACTCACATATATACTCCACGGTCGCAGTTCTAGCGAACCCGTGATTATTGTTCATAATGCATTTCTAGAACTACAATAGAAACCACTGAATTGAAAAGCGATTCTTCTATATTGTGGAGAGTGGGTTATAACTTTGTATGGGAGTGATTTGCAGCCTGGTCAATCACTAACTTTATAAGCAGAAAGGCCACTGACTCAGGACTTGGGAGCAACAAGCCTTCTGGGTTCAGAGCCGAGTCGTTATTATTGTAGATGAGGGACGAAATAAAATCGACGTCGAACCACCTAGCGTCAGCCAATTCTCTATCGTGGCCCAAATGAATGACTTCGTTGACTCCATTGAAGTCGACTACACCAAGGCAACCAATCATGAGGTTGCCGGGGAACGGCCATGGCTGGGTCATAACGAGCTTTATATCGGAACACACGACGCCAGTTTCCTCCCAGATTTCTCGCTTTGTGGCGACCTCGACCGTTTCTGATGGCTCCATAAAACCAGCGGTACAAGCATAAAGCTTGGTGGCCGCATATCTCTTCGCAAGCGAAAGGAGGATCTTAGTCCGATCCGTGTTGGTGATAGCAGTGATCACGACAGCGTCAGTTCTGGGAAACGACACATTGGAAACTGAGGCATTCTTTACAGGACAATCATAGATAATGGTTCCATCTGCCTTTGTTTCCTTGACCACATCGTTTGTGCACCTCAACTTGCCTCCAGCGTGGATTGGTATTACCTTTGTGCCGCAACCGGGGCAAAACCTGTTCCTCCCGAGCCAGTCGAGAAACATCTTACCATGCGAGTATAACGCTGCCTCCTTGTGGGTGAAACTAAGGTAATGCTTTCTCGAGTGCGTAAATATAAGGTCCCCCCTGTCGACATTGGTGGATGCTGCAACATGATCAATGATAAGCTTCTGTAACTCAGGCGACTGACTCAAGTCAACCGCATAGTAGGGGATTCCCTGGTACCGGCCCTGGTGGTCTAAGTACTTTTCGTGTGTGCCCCTGGTGGCATCTTCGTCCGATTTCAAGCTCAGCAAATTTAACCCTACACTCTCATCCTCTAGGCCCAAAAATAAAAAGGTAGGTTTTGCATCGTCCCGACTCTCTGTGCTCTGATCCCTATTGTCGTTGCTCCAATTCTCGATCGTCTGGCGCCATAATTTTCGCTGCAATAGGGAATTAGATCTAGCCATTTCGTCGGCTTCAGCCTTATCTGTTCCGTTGGTCAAAATGACCAATTTGTTCTCGTCTCTCTTGCTAATCAACGGATTAGTGTTTTCAAAGAAAATGAACCGAGTCGAAGAGTGCATCACGCTATTACTGATAAAATCGGCATCTTCCCTGAGGAATGATACTCGGTTGATAACTTCGGTTCCAAAATAGCAGTCGTTTTGCTGTTCACGTATACTGGTTAATTGACTGTGTGACATTCTGTAATAACTGTCTTGCTTTGCCTTGCTGATTGATGACAAAAATCGGCTACTTATCCTTTGAATGCCCTTATATAAGTACATCTACTTGATAAAGCAAAGTGGCCAACATTAGTCATGGAATATACACGCACAATTTTCACCTGTTGATAGCCAAAACGACAAACTACATTATGAAGGCCATTTAAACGTAACAGAACGTAACTATCAGGACGTGGACAGTAATTTATCGTGAACGCTAATGCCTGAGACCAAAAACGAAAGTCATACATAAGAAACTGAGTTTTCTAGGACTCTTGAAAATATGCGTATGAACAGAGTGCAAATGTAGAATAAAGCAATAAGAAAGGTAGGCAATGAAACGTATCAAGCGCTAATGGTAAGACGCAGAAGCTTTTATTGGAAAATATTGGCACCTATCATACAAATTATTTACAAAAAGAACAAATAGCGGTGTTAATCAATGATATAACATGCGATGAACACAAGAATGCTGAAAACTTTGTTAGTATTGTAAACGGTAAAAGAATCCGAACTAGCATGAACTTCAGATATCGAAGACATTCTCCTCAACAAGATTAGGAAGTCTAACGTCTAAAAAAAATCTTTTTGATCATCATAAGTGTGCTCTAGTATCAATATGGGTGCAAATACTTACTTTTGTCCCGTAATGTGAATTGTCTTGTGAGTAGACAAATATGTACAAGAAAATAATAATCTATTTCAGTTAGTAATGAGCCCATAGACGACAGCTGCAATGTGTTTCGTATCAGTTAAATGTAGATGTTTTCGTCAACGACTTATTTGTCTAGGAAGTCAAGCGTTAAAAAAATCTATAAAGTCATCATTTAAAACACAGATTCGAATCGACATACCTTTGAATTGAAAAATACTCGTCCGTAAGGGATTATTGCCCTCCTTATCCTAACGGTATACCCTTTTTTATAACTTTAGGTAACCCCTTAATCCAGGACTTACCAGTCCTTTTATCAATAATAACAAAAACCCGGCCAGACTGTCTCATCCTTCCGGTCCTTCCTACCCTGTGAACGAGATCAACTGACGTGTTCGGCAAATCCATCAAAATGACGTTCTTTATACCAACAAAGTTTAGTCCTCGCGCAAGCAAGTCGGTTGTAACTAACACTTTGATCTTGCTGTTATGCAAGTCTTCCTCGAGAAGCTCCGCTGGCTTCAAAAATGGTTCTATCTTTGCTATCCTGTCGCCAGCAGTATCGGCACCAGTTATGCCAATAATATCTTCCTCTCTATGACCGTACTTCTCTACTAATGTATCCACTAGAGGCTGTACATCTCTTTTTTCGTTTACAAACACCAATATACGCTTCACATAGCCCTGTTCCGTGCCGTCATTATGAATTGCGTACAAGGCTTGAGCAAGACACCTAGTCTTAGAGCCATTGTAAGGAGATAGCTGAGCATCGATAACTTTAAGGTTGATTTGTTTGGGTATTTTATGCAACGATGGTGTGACGATGTTGATCATGGAAAACTCGTCCGGAAACATTTTATCGAGTGTTTTCTTGAATTCTCTCGGTATGGTAGCAGAACAGAATATAAGATCACGGCACCTCGAAAGCTTCCGAATAACCGAGGTTGTATCCACTATCCAAGACTTATCCATCAAAGTATCCGCCTCATCGACAACACAATACTCAACGAAGTTGAATAATCTGAAGGGACGGTCAAAATTGTTAAGCTTCGCAAGACCTTGGATTTTTGCGGGAGTGGTGATGAGAACGTCTATTCTCTTTTTGCCAGCGTCGAAGAGTTTTGTGTGTGCATCACCAGCTCCCCATTTGACGACGTTCAAATTCAAAGACGTCAGATTTTCAGGCAAAGCTAAAAACTCGGCATATTGAGGATCACGCAAAATCTTGCTATCTACGCTCTTCTCCAAATCAAAATTAGCTCTAGCAGCACCATTAACGCAATCATACACCTGCTCCACTAATTCGTGGGTAGGCAACAATATCACTGATCTAATTGTAGGCACCTTTTTGGCGTCCGCATAATCTTGACGTGAAACATTGAATAGTTGCAAATCTTCTTCTTTCAATTTACTGAGCAAAGGAGCTAAATAAGCCCACGTCTTCCCAGAACCGGTCTCAGCAGCGATTGTGAATACTTTTAAACGGTTCATCTCATTTGACCTCTTCAAATCCTGCAAGATCTCCTTGCCGGTGGTGCCCCTCATTGCTTCCTTGCTACTTTTCCCTGCGTTAACATTTCGAAGTCTAGGCTGGTTGATTTTTCGTATGGCCGCAATCTGCACCGGCGAAGGCTTAATCGTCAAGCTTTCCTTATCCTTGATGTAAGTGCTCTTCAAATTATACCCACGCTTGATCTCTTCAAGCATTGCGGCCCTGACAATAGGAAAAATTCTCAACGCATCGAAAGAGTCGATACTCTTAATAGCATGGCCTGACATCTCCCGAAGCTTGTTTTCGGGTTGATCCAACCCTGAAAAATTCCCGAACGAGAACAATTTTGGTTGAGTTTTAGGTGCCTCGAGCACTTTTCCCGCCTTAGACTTAATAATGTGGCCCGCTTTCAACTTCAGGCCCGGACTCAGACCTTTCTTCCTGAAAGCTCTAGCACGCTTGGAATGAAACCGCACCGACAAAAACCCCCATTTTTGACCAATTGAAGGCCCCATTGCTCTCCAAAAAGGATTAGGCCTTTCTACCATCCAACTCATCCTATCTCAACAGTTTTTGTTCCAAGAAGCATCGATGACCTAGTAGATGAAGAAAAAACGAAAAAATTTTCTTGCTTTTCCTACAGCTACAAGAAGAGGCCTAAGTTTTTCCCGTTCATTGAAGTCGTGCGAGTGACAAAGTCTTGAAAAATTTCACCAAGCTCTAATTAACAAAGTGATTAACGGCCCGAAATTCCGTGATTCAAGAGTCAAAAACGGATATGATGATGAGACTCTCGGTGAAGATGTTGGTCAGACCAACATCCAATCAAGCCAGGGCTTTTGGAGCGAGAGGATTCGCTAGTACTTCATGCAATTTTGCCAAAGCAGCACCTAAACAGAAAGACGGAAAGAAAAAGGCCAAGCAAGGGTTTAAGAGCAAGGGAGATCCGAAAGCTACCAAGGCCAAGAAAGGAGGTATGACGCACTTGAAGTTTGGAGACGCCATTCGCTCTTTAAAGTTTGAGAAACAAGCCACCGACTTTGACAAGTTGAATATCCAAGACATCTGCCACGAGAAGTTGGAGGCTACTGCATCGACGGTGGTTAAATACGACGAATACACCCAGAAGCGTCTAGATGACTTGGGGTCTTTTAAAAAATATCAATACCACGAGTTATTCAGTAAACCTGTTTCTATGGTCTCGTCTAACACTTTAAAGCTTAACGAACGATTTTTGGCAAATTTGGAGTCCCCTAGCAAAGACAACAGATTGTGCTTGTTAGGTGAAAAGGGTGTGGGGAAATCTGTGTTGCTTTCACAGGCAAAGGCATTAGCGATTTCTAAATACAACAAAGAGGTGATACTCTTACATTTGGACCACCCAGAAAGAATTGTCGAAGGGTCGAGTGACTATATATATAACAAGAGAATAGAAAAATATCAGCAGCCCATGTTCACTAAAAGATGGATCAAAAAATTGCGTTCTGCTAACGAAGAAGTTTTCAAAAAATTGCCTTTGACGAAAGATGTTTCCTTTGTTGCCAAAAAGGTTGAGTATAATTTGAAGAAAGACGAAAACACATTGTATGACTTCATATTGTATAACCATGACTTTGGTAAAGTTGCTGCTACTTCCGCGTTCAGCTTTTTGATTAATGAAATAATGTACCACTCGCAAAAGGTTCCTGTGCTAGTATCGATTGATAATTTCAATTCTTTGACAAGCGATACCTTTACTAAATACCGTCACCCTAACTTTGACCCAATCCACTTCACCGAATTTGAAATGGGGGACTTTATTATGAAATTGGCTAGTGGGGAATTGAGTTTCCACAAGGGTGGTGTCTTGTTGTCTGAATCTAAAGATGTTGCACATGGTTACACCTTGCCTGTAGGTTTGGGCATTCAACAGTATGACCCCTATTTCAAGCAACATCAATGTGACTACGACGTAGCAAACGGTTTATTAAGCAATGGGGGTGTTGCATCCATGCATGTGGAAAACCTCAGCAAGGACCAATGCAGAGAATTGTACAATTTTTGGGATGCTACGGGCGTCTTGCGTGTTAGAGAGTATCCTAGCAAGGAGATTTACAAGTCATACGAACAACTTGCCCAAGAGCATGCTGCTAAGAGGTCTGGAGAACTCGCAGAGTCTTCAACGCATGATCCTGAACAACAGTTTGAAAAACTTGTCCAAAATAACTTTATGGTGTCGTCTGGAAATCCAGGTCACTTAATAAAGACGACAACTCTCTCCTATTAAGTGCTACATACAATACATTATTATAAGTTCCACTTATGTAAATAGATACACAACACAGAAATTGCAATTTCAATATTTATTAAATAGTAAAGGATCTAAAATACAAGTATATAGAACAGAAATAATGACAATGACCAGTGTAATGACGAACCTTATCCTACTACGGCACCCTAAACTAAGTGAACAAGGTATCTTCTTCTCTCAAGTATTCTCCGATATCTCCTTGTCTGAAAGCAACAATTCCCGTTGGCTGTAATGCTCTGGCATCGTTGGTTGATTTCGAACTAACCCCGAAACCTAACGGAACATCGTTCATCGAGTATATTATGACACCGGCATGCTCTGGAATATCGTCCGACATCCGTCCAATGTGTGCCTTCAACACATGATTCCCATACAAAAATGGCATTTCCCCGTTGGTTTTGATCCAAACCTTGAACTTGGCGTATTGCGACAAGTAGGGCAATGCAGTAATGTGCAACCTGAATTTTCCTGTCTTAGTAAACTTTCCGAAACATGTTCCAACTGACATCAACTGCTGTCTCGACACAGACGTCGCAAAGTTGGCTATTTGCTCTGACACATAGTACACTCTATCTTTCTGCAATCTGAAGACATGAGGGTTGGTAGGATTGTCAATCAAAAACGAGATGTTTCTACCTATGTAGTTGGCTAACTTCTCAAATACCACTTTCGTTTCTTCTTCCGTTAAAGGTCTCATTACTTCTGCTTGTATCTTTTACTTATTTCTCTTAACCTCTTAGCTTTAATGGAGTCTGTAGTTAACCATTAATAAATTTTTCAGTCACGTGACTGGCATCTCTTGGAGCGATGAGGAAATTTTTCAAACTCAACTAAGCTTCCATGGTAAGACATAATAGATATTTCTGCAATGTCTGAGCCAATTACAAACAAGGAGGACGTCAAGTCGAAGCCAGTAGACTCGCAAAATGATACTAGGAAAGATGAAGTGGATGAGTCGGCTTATAAGAGGAGTCAGTCCGATAAATGGACGCGTGCCAGGAAAGGTGACAGGAGGGACGATGGAAACAAACGGGCCAAGAAGGAGTCACGGGAGAGAAAGGAGAGAGACTATACGCTTACGTAGGTATGTTTTGGGTGAATGTTAAAAAGAAATCGCATTACTAACAAATACAGTGAATATAAACCCAAACTAGACGAGAATGGGAACCCAATGCCAAAATCAGAAAGAAAGCCTAAAAAGAAGGTTGCCGTCATGATTGGGTACTGTGGAGCCGGGTACAACGGTATGCAAATCCAAAACAACCCAGACGTGAAAACTATCGAAGGCGATTTGTTCAAAGCCTTTGTGAAGGCTGGTGCCATCTCGCCGGAAAATGCTGATGATTTAAAAAAGAATGGATTCATGAGAGCAGCGAGAACCGACAAGGGGGTGCATGCTGCAGGAAACGTTATTTCGTGCAAGTTGATTATAGAAGACGAAGATATTATATCGAAAATCAACCTGGAGTTGCCAGATCAGATTCGGGTCTGGGGTATCGAAAGAACGAATAAGTCATTTGATTGCCGTAAAATGTGCTCCTCGAGAGTTTATGAATACTTGTTACCCACTTACAGTCTCTTGCCTCCCAAGCCTAAAACGGTGTTGGCAGAATTGGTGAAAAAGGGAAAGATGGAAAACCCCGGAATTGTCAGAGAAGACGCGGAAGGAACTGTTTGGTGGGATGAGACCCTCAAGGCCATTTTGGGAAGCGGAATTTCTCAAGAGGACTTGGACAAAGCACAGGCGATTTTAGAGGCCACTAATTCTACTGAAAGTGAAAACTCGGAAATTAGTAAAGAACAGACAAAGTTATACAACGAAAACGGTGAAATCACGGAAACTGGTAGATTAATCAAATCTATCAAGCAAATAGAAAATAAAAGAAGAAGAGCTTATAAAGTATCAAGTGAAAGATTGAACTTATTCCGTGAAGCCATGAAACAATATGAGGGCTCCCACAATTTCCATAATTTCACTTTAGGTAAACCTTACAAAGATCCTTCAGCCAGAAGGTTCATGAAGTTAACTACGGTCTCTGATCCATTCGTGATTGAGGGCACTGAATGGGTCTCAATAAAGATCCACGGCCAATCATTTATGTTACACCAGATAAGAAAGATGATTGCCATGGCCGTGCTAGTGATTAGAACTGGATGCCCTATCTCAAGGATTCAAGATTGTTTCGGCCCGACTAAGATAAACATTCCAAAGGCACCTGCGCTTGGGTTATTATTGGAAAATCCTGTGTATGAAGGGTATAATGGAATGTTGGAGAAGTTTGGGTACAATAAACTAGACTTTGATCAGTATCAAAAGGCAATGGATGAATTCAAGATGAAGTACATCTATGATAAAATTTATGGGGAAGAAGTTAAGGAAAATGTTTTTTACGGGTTCTTTGGTTTTATTGATACGTTTAAAGGAAACAAGGAGTCCAAAGAAGGCAGGCACATTTTCGATTTTCTCGGGGCAGTCTTCGAATCAGGCATTGAAAGGAACGGCAAAGTTGAGACAGTAGACAAGAATGAGGAAGACGCCGCTCCTGCGAAACCGCAAGATAACGTAGATTAGTTATATTTCCCATAAATTACAATACATGTACTCTAACACTACGATTAGTTGCACCTAAGCAGCACCTGTGGACTGACGCCTCTGCGCAAGATACTATATGTATTAATGATAATGATGTTATTATTATGCAATGATAATGATATTCTATGATATATTAATATCTTCTTTTTTTTTCTGTTTTTCTCTTTTCACTATAAATTGAACAAATGAAACAAATCAGGTAAGAAAAATTGTAAATTAAAGCCACGTCTGAAGATTACTAGATTGAGATGGCTGCCCTTGATTATCATTAATCCGACGAACAACCTTTGGCTTCGTTTCATCTTGGGAAGAGTTGTTGAACCTTTGATTACTATTTACGTTGGAATAGTTTTCGGGCAACCTTCTGATTTTTGGCTTTTGTTGTTGATAAAGGGGATTAAATTGATGCTGAGGTGACTGTGAATTATAAGGCAAAGGCATTTGCTGGCTTGGGATTTGTTGCTGCGAAGGAGGCGTTTGCTGTGCATTCTGTGGTGGTATGCCTCTTTGTTGCTGGCTGAGATCCTGTTGGTCAATATTATGTGGTTCATCTGATACTTGTGACTGCTCTCTCTGCTTCTCTTGTTGGAATTTGTACAAAGTCCAGTCAAAAACATAGTCATATCTATAGTTCTCCCTCTTGAATAAATCTCTGAAAATTTTTCTCAAATATGGATAATCGGGCTTATCATCAAACCTTAGCGTTTTAATATAATTCATATAATCCAAAAACTCTTTTGGTAATCCTTTGGTTAATATGTCATTGGGAGTAGTCATCTTCTTCTCCATAATTCTGTCGTATTTTTGCCTCTTTGTGGCCGCCTTCAACCCTTGCCAAGGCAATGAGCCCCGACAAAAGTAGATTAAAACATAACCCAAACTTTCCAAGTCATCTCGTCTCAGCTGCTCAATCCCCAAATGAGTGTTGACAGAAGCATATCTAGCGGTACCCGTCAAATTCTTGTTTTCTCTATACGGAATGTGCAAATGAGTTCTGGGGTCCCGGTACTTCTTTGCCAATCCAAAATCAATAACATTGACCTGCGAGCCCCTTCTGCCTATTCCCATCAAGAAATTATCGGGCTTGATATCCCTGTGGATGAAGCATCTGGCGTGAATATATTCTATGCGGCAGATGAGCTGGTCCGCCAAAAGCAATACCGTCTTGTATGTGAACTTCCGGTTGCAGTAGTTGAACAAATCTTCTAATGAGGGCCCCAACAAATCAATCACCATAGCGTTGTAGTCACATTCTGTTCCATACCATCTTACAAAGGGGATCCCAACCCCTCCGCTTAATGCTTTGTATACTTTTGCCTCGTATTCCAATTGTGGATGTTTTGCCTTGGTGTTTTCCAATTTTATGGCTACCTCCTCACCTGATATGATATTTGTGCCCAAGTATATATCTCCAAAAGAACCCGATCCGATCTTACGCCCGATTCGATACTTTTTACCAACTCTCAAATCCATGTCTCTTCCCTGTGATGTGTAATTAATAATAAACCACTGTCAATTTCGAAGCCTATTTTCCTGCTTTTGCTTTGAAAGTACTTCCAGTATACTTATATTCTACTTTCAATGATTACTTGGTTCATAAAAACCTATCGTAACCCGATATATTCAATAGATTACCAAACCTTAGCCGCTAGCACTAGGAATTAGAAGATTTTAATTCAATCCTGCCGTACCAGTCAAAATGTCACAAAACCGCTGAGGCCAAAAAAATTGCAAAGCTTACACAAAGACTCTTTAACAAGTCCACAATCAAGGATATGGAACGGTTAAAAGGGAGTTATTAGTTATTAAAACAAGCTATATAGTTGCTGTATACGTTAAATATACCACAGTACCACAAGTGATGTATGAGGATGGTTAGAGGCGGTTGAAACAATGTGTAGGAGCATGTGCCTCATTTCGCAGCACTCGACTTCTTGAACCGGCCCAAAAACTTCTTAAATAAAGCATTCTTCTTCACCTCCTTCTCAACCTTGTCTGAGGACTTGGCTACGTCTGCCTGAGCGGACTCGGCCTGGCCGGCTAAATCTTGGTTTTGGTCCACGGTAGCGTCACCTTTGTCTGGGTTAGTGGACTCGGAAACAGGTACTGCTGATTCTTTGACGCCTTCGGAAGTCTCCTCAGCACCGTCAGCTACCGCTGGGGCCCCTGAAGGATTCGAAACATTGGCCGATGCGGCCTTAGGTGCCTCAGACACTTTCTCTGGGCCCTTTTCAATACCTTCTTCACCAGCACCGGTGGCTGCAACACCTTCTTGTGGGCCAGCAGCAGAAGAAGCAGCAGCAACATCCGATTCTTGTCCCAAAGCTTCCTTTTGGGTCAATTGATCATCGGAAGCAGGTTCCGCCTCGGTTTGTGGCTCACCTGTCCCGTGTGCACCATCTGCTCTGTCTGCTCCTGCATTAGGGGCCTCCTGCCCTTCAAAGGTCTCGCTGTCTTTGCTCTGAGCCACCGAAGTCTGTTTATCTTCTGCGCTGGCCTCTGGTAACTGTTTAACACTGGCATCGCCGGCGTCAGCCGGCGTCTCCAGTGGCTTTTCGCCAGCCTTTTCTACGGCGTCTGCGCTCTTTTGCTCACTCAATGGCCCATCTTCTTTCGCATTTTTGCCGTTGTCGGAGATGAAAATCCTCGATGTTCTCTTCAATTTGTCTTTAATACCCATGTTATTACTATCTGATCTAGTAAAAATACCCTATACTTCAGAATAACAAAACAAATAATTCCTCAAAATAAATATTCTCGCCAGGTTCCATTCCCGGTCCCCAGTTGTAATGACCGCAGCCAATAATTTTTAGTTCTGCACTAACTCAATGCCTCAGTCTATTATTGCATTTTCCCAAGCATTACAAATGACTCTACATAATTCCACATATTTGGCTTTTACTGTCACTCGCGTATAAGCATACCATATTTATCTCATCGTAAACATCTTACTTTACTACTATCAATACATAAGACTAGTTAAGTAACGCGTCACTGGTTTACTATGCATACGTGTACAGCGTTGTTTGTTTCATTCTTTGTTTCATCAATGTATGACCATTACTTATAAACTATTCCCTTTCTTACTTGTTTGGGTGCTATTTGGACAATTGAAGTGCCTTGGTCCCTCTATAGTGGCGTTATTTACGTTGAAACGGCTGAAGCGACTGAAACGGCTTGTGCGCTGGTTGTGGGCGCGCCTAGGCGCGCCTGAGCGGGCGCCAAGGCGCGGCTTATTGTATGTGGGAGTTGTCAGGGTATTACTGGACACAATAGCCGTGACACTTTTGACCTATATGCGGCAGGCCGTCTGCCTACTCAGTTACTGCTTAGTTACTGCTTGGTTACAGCCGTGAGAAGCCGATGCGGTGCACTGAAACCTCTGGGATTAGCCACCCTCCAGAGAAATTTAATTTATTGACCGGGGGCATAGAGTGACCGGCGCGGGGCGCCGGTCACTCTCGTAATACGACAGCACCCTCAGTCATCCTCCAGCATTCTGCGGTACTGTAAGTTGATAAGCCCGGAAGGCGCATGGACGTATACCGAAACTGGATGAAGTATGCGACTTGGGAATACGACGGCGCAGTGAACGCACCACTGCATCGCATACACTTGTAGGCACGACTGCAAGATAAGGTTATTTTACTTTTGTACTTGTTTTATATGCTTTATGTTGAATATGTTTTGCGCGTTTGCACTGCGGGCGTGGGACGAACTACATCAGGACGGTGATGACGGGTTTTACGTAGTTCCGTCTGGTTTCAATTGAAGTCCGCAGAGCCACCAGCGAAATTGGCCCCGCGGTCGAAAGGATGAACTGAGAGGTTGACACGGTTGGATCCGTTGGCAACTACCCGCAGCGACGGACCTAATAAGATTGTAAGTATTGTGCTGACCTGCTTATAGGCCGTTTTATCGCCACCCCACTGCCGCTCTTCTCCTTCCTCCAAAGCCAGGGCCCATGGCGGTATCCTCAGTTCGGCATGGCTCAGCATATCCATGACGGCTGGCGGAATGGTAGGTAGGTCTGGCGGCTTAGAGGACTCTATTCAAAATTGCTGCAAATAAAAAATCTGGCCTTCACAAACTCGCCAGCAAGCCGCCGGCGAGATCTGAAAAAGCGCCGTGGTACCTAACTAGGCGGCCTTCCGCAGTAAGCTACTCTGGTCTCATCGACGAAGGGAAGCTCAGGATGATGAAAATCAAAACATCCATACACCGATGCGATCCCAACACCAAAAAGGACGTGCGCTACCCGTGATATATGTCTGTTTATATGCAGTATGATCCTATACGGATAAACAAACCAATCCACAATCGTACACTACGCTATATATCAGTATATATACGGTAGTATGACAGCATCGTCGGGTCAGCTCAAGCGAATCGAAACTCGGATAGAGAGTCTTTCGGAGACGCTTTCGAGGTCAAATTCGCGGAAGCCATTGGGCAAATTTCAGCTAAATACGTTCGACAACGGGAAGATAGCCAAGCATCATTCCAGCCGGGGAAAAGCGGCCAAAGGTACTAGTATACCGGTTAAACTGCCCATCAGAAGGAAAACTCGGTCTCCGCTGACACCACATGGCAATCTTGATAGTAAGTTGTCGCTAGCACGGCTAGCGACAACGGGCAGGCCGATGTCACTCCAGGATTTCGAGATTGGGAAGGTACTTGGGAAAGGAAAGTTGGGAAAGGTATACTGCGTCAAACATAAAGAGTCAGGCTACGTGGCGGCACTCAAAGTGATGGCCAAAAAAGACCTTGTAGAGTTGAAGCTCGAGAAGAATTTTCGCCGTGAGATCGAAATCCAGTCCAACCTCATCCACCCCAAGATATCGCGGTTGTATGGGTTTTTCTATGACCACAAAAACGTGTACTTAATCTTGGAGTATTCGATTTATGGCGAGTTGTACCACCATTTGAAGGTCCAGAGACGGTTCAACGATGTGACGGCGTCGCACTATATCTACCAGGTGGCCACAGCCCTAAATTATTTGCATTCAAAACATATTATACATCGAGATATCAAGCCAGAAAACATATTGTTATCTACCGACCATTCGATCAAGTTGAGTGACTTTGGTTGGTCCGTCAAGTGCATGCCCGTCTCAAGTTCGAAGCGGTTAACTATTTGTGGGACATTAGATTATTTACCCCCAGAAATGATCGAGTCGCATGAGCACGATTTCACGGTAGACATCTGGTCTTTAGGCATCCTTTGCTATGAATTTCTAGTTGGTAAGCCGCCTTTTGAAGAAATAGATAAGAATTCAACCTACAAAAGGATTGCAAAAGTTGATTTAAAAATCCCGAGTTTCATAAGCGCTGATGCCGGTGACCTAATCCTCAAATTACTTCAAAAATCTCCAAAAAAGAGAATATCTCTAAAAGAAGTCATGGAACATCCTTGGATTGTAAAGAATAAACCATTATGGCCTAATGATAATTAGCCTGAAAATTTGCATAGCGGACATATATATATATATATATATATATATATCTGATTCAATAACGTAATACTGCACCCGTAAATGTTTTCTACTACCTTATCGAAACCTTAAGTGATCTAACACCCACATTAGTTTGAAGGAGATCGTCCCCTTTACTAGAGCGTGGTATTCACCTTGGCTACGAAATTCTGAAGTGACTGAATCCATATAATAAAAATGACAGGATTCTACATATCTATCAAGTCAAGCTTGTTGTTGTTGCTGTTGTTGTTGCTGTTGTTGTTGCTGTTGCTGTTGCTGTTGCTGTTGCTGTTGCTGTTGTTGTTGTTGTTGTTGTTGCTGAGCTCTTGCTTGACGCTGCTTCATCAACATCATTTGTTGCTGCTGTAATTTCATAACTTGCTGCTGGAAGAGTTGCTGCTGCATTGTATTATACTGCGCTGTAAGCAAGATTGCCTTCAGTGGTGCTCGGACCAGGTACATTTCCCCAGTAACAGAAGATAGACTTTGTGTAATTGAGTCTCCAGTGTTTCCGACAGGATCAACGTTAACCAACGCACACCTTCCCTGCAAGCCACCCATAGACCCTGATATAGCTTGATTAGCCAACGTCAGGTCATTCGAGGCAGAACTTGAGGTATTATTATTAGCACTGTTATTATTACCAGTATTAATTAAGGCGTTAGCATAGGCTTCTCTCATATACAAAAACTTATGGCGGTTTCTGTTGGGTAGCATTACCTTCCTTTCTAAAGGTATTGGATAATTCTTGGAAACCCCTTCTAGAACAAGATGAGTCTCTTCGTCCGGGTCGAGCACTCTATTATAGATACCTTTAGAAACCATTCCATCCTCGTCATTCTCGTCTGCTCCATTGAAAGCAGCATTCTCTCGTCTTTGAACTGCCAATGCATTATTCGCGGCCAACTTTGCTTGATTCCGCTTTTGATACTGTTGTAGTAATACATCGTATGGAGCACTTCTCCCTGGCACTGCTCTCTTTGCTCCCATAGAGTGTGTCTTACAGGTCAATGATCTTGCACAATAGCCACCCGAAGGTAAAGGTACACCACATTGTTTCTCAACATCAACCGGACCTTTAGGCTTAGCTTGAAGCTTAGGCTTCGGTTGTTTTTTCCTCTTACCATCTCCATTACCAGTTCCAGCTGATGATGGATTAACGGAACCATTAGCAGCAGCGGCAGCGGCTGCTGCTGCTGCATTAGCAGCTTCTTTCTCCTTTTGTGTTTGTGATTTTTTGTACTTTTTCTTGGGCCTAGCTGCTCCATTGGTCGATGCGGGTGTACTTGAAACCGGCGTGGTATTCCTTGAGGAGTCCGCTGATGACGGTTCTACATCCAATAAAGGGTTGGCGGCCCCTCTTCCTCTTTTGCGCTTATTGGCCGAGCTATTGTAGTTGCTAGACATTGTGTCCTCGTCTTGCTGCTGCCTTTTCTGATTCATTCCCGAGCACCGGGCGTAATGTGTAGATAAACTTTGTTCTCCAATGGGCCGATGGCACGAATTGCAGATCTTGTATTTAATTACCTGCGATAAGTACGAATTGTCGGCAGACGACTTGTTGATCAAACTAGAGGTGCTACCGTTGGCACTAGAATCGGGGTTTGGGTGAACGTCTAGTTTCTTGTCTAAATACACCCCAAAGTCCTTCCAAACTATCGATTTCTTGTTTGCTTCGTTATTATTGAGCGAATTTACACTAGCTAAAGTTACGGCCTGTTGTGATCTGCTAGTGGTCATTCTCTTACAAGGGAAGACGAATCTAGGTACCCAAGTTTTCTATTCTTAATTCCGCAACTTGAACTATCTTTCCGTAAGTCTTCGCGTTATCTGACAAACGTAGACCTGATCTATGGAGAATATGCTCCCTGTTAACCATGAAAACAATCTTTGGCGTCTGAAGAGAAATATCACCAAATGGATATTACACAAAACCACCAGCCTGTTCGAACCACAAAAGTGCTGCAGAGGACACAACTAGCATCATGAGTCTAACACTTGTAGCTTACGTCCTCTTTTTGATATAGTGAGCAAGGGGTTGGTCTGGAAGTTTGCCTTCTTATTGGTCAAATCTTTGTGATGCTTTTTAAAGTGTCTAAAATAGCTCAATAATGGGTTAGATTTCATTTTCCAGCACCCGACTTCGATTATCTCGAAACAAGCAGGGCAAGCGAGACCTTCAGTTGCGCGTGGCTTATGCTGAATCTTTCTCTTCAAAATAGAGCTACCGCTGACGTCCTCAGGGCTCTCTGACGGTGTCGTGTCACTGTCTTCTTGAGCCTTGGTAATCAAGTAATTCCCATGGTAGATACCCTCCGGAGTCAAGTAGTTGTTGGAGAAAATCCCATGTTCCAAAGTCAAATGAGAAAGGTAGCTTGAGTTCTTGAATGGAAGAAACTTGACTTTCTCGCAGTAGGCACAGAGACCGCACTTACTTTCATTTATCAACTCGCCGTGCCTATCAACTTCAAACCGATAGTATTGGGGTTCGTAGGGATTATTCAAAGCGTATATGGAACTTTTCTTATACACAATGTTGGTTACGGTACCATATAAGTCGCTGATGTCTCGGGTGTACTTGACTCTCTGCCATAACGTGGAAATCGGGGACGGCAGAACAATTTGGGAATCAGGCTTGATGAGACCTAATAGTTTGGCATTCGACATATGGGTCTGGCTCGTACTCACGGCATTATTTATCATGTTCTTATTCAACACAGGACTTCCTATTAGGCGTCCCGTGTAACCGTGGTAGTCGATCATTACGGACAAGCATTGAATGCTCGATTCCATAATCGTCAATTTGAGGTACGTCTCTTTCAAGTTGACCCTGAAATGAGGAGGTATGGCTTTAGGCTTTACATCTGCCCCCTTTCTGCCACGCTTAGGAGCTCTAGCTTTTTCTACTGGCGATAAGGCTCTGCTGAGTTCTTCCGATACACGCACATCTGCTTGTGTTTTCCCACAAACGTATGCGTTCTCCTTCAATGGGTTGAACTCCACCGGCCTAGAAGCAGAAAGCATGTCTTGGACCTCCTCCATTTCTCTAGTGTATCGGTACATGTTGCTATCAGTATCGTCGTTATGGCTAGGCACGGGATTCTCCTCGAAGCTCCAAACTGTTGATGCACTATCGAAGCTGTTTTCGTATAATGTATCGGGACAAAAAACCGTATCTGTAAATCCATGCAATGTATCCTCGTTGCTCAATCTTATGGCATAATTCTTTGCCTTGTTGATCTCTAGTTCCTGGTCGTATTTGTGTATACTGTCAATCAGTGTACTTTGGACTCCCTGAGCATGTATGGATGGCTGCGAAATTTCTTTCGCAACGTACACAGACGGTAAGGTAACGTCACCAACGCTAGCAACGCTCTGATCACAGTCTATATTATCAAACATAGTGCCACTGTAACTGGCTTTGATAGAACTGATGTCTCCATCTTCTTGACTATTGCTCAAGCTTTCTTCAGCTGCAGGAGGAAGGTCAAATATTCTGGGAAATTTTGCAAATAGAATGTCTGACACCTTGCTGTTGACTCCAAGCTCAGTTTCAGGTTCTAAGCTTATCTGGGTTCTGGCTTCGGAAGCTGAATTTCCTTTTACACTTGTTGCATCATCAAACCCCATGAACTCGTGTTGGGCGTAATCAAATGGGTCCATTTTATAAACGAAATCAATTCTCCAAAAATTCTCAAAAAACTGCCAATAGCTATATTAGCACTTAAACTCACTTTATCAAACTGAAAAGACAGGCCCAGCCATTTCTCATTTCTTTATATTGTTCATCTGAATTTTCAATTTCTTGATATGCTGTGCTTCAACATTCATAAAATATAGCGTTGGCGTCGTGCTGCTTGTACAACTCATTTCTATATAGTACTTTTTCTACATACACCACATGGTTCAGCCCCAGTTCTTTTGTTAAGCATAGCATATGTTTTTCTTTATGCTTACCTGATACTTGCAGCTAGCGATGAATCTCCGAATTACCTACTAAACTAGTCTTGGTGGTCCATGTTATATGGGGTTCCAATGAATCGTGTATATAAGCCATTGCTCCATCGCAGCCATACTTTTAAATTTTTCACATATTCAATCTCTCCACTAAGTAAAGGTTTTGCTGTCTGTACTAAGTTAAATCAAGCCAAGCATGACATTAGGAGCTATTGTGGCTATAACTTGCAGCGTATTTTATTTGCTTTCGGGAGGTAGGATCTCTATAGTGCTTGCAGGATGTACAGTATTGTACATTCAAAGTAAAAGAGTCGAAGGCCCCAAAGTAGCCAAAGAAAGGCTTTTGGATCATAAGAACGATAAGAAAGCCTCCCCTATATATGCAGTTGACTTCACATCATCGGGTACAACAGCCGCGTCGTCTTCTGTTACTAAAGGTGGGAGTCTGGGTAGACCAATGCCAGTTTTAAAAAGTCGGGGAAGAAGAACACCGAAGGTAATCAAAGCCACCAAACCTATTACAAGCGCAAGTGGACCGGCATTAACCAGATCTGCCATTAACTTGCTCGAATCGCAGATATACATTTTCTATACGACGTTGACAGGATCATCTCAGAGAGTAGCGCAGTCATTATACCACAAGTTGGAAAGCTTACCAAATTTAACCAACAAGCCCAAACTTCTCAGTCTTGATGATGACGTTGATGATCTAGAAGAGTATTTCATGCGAACTCCTGATGGCGGCAAAAATAAGAACATATATCTATTGGTGCTTCCTTCGTATGAAACGGATTCACCAATCGACTATTTCTTGGAGCACTTGAAAGAAACGTACCAGGATTTTAGGATTGATAAATATCCAATGAGATCTCTTCTAGGATTTGCCGTTCTTGGTTTGGGTGATACTGAGTCTTGGGCTGGCGATAAATTCTGTTATCAAGCTGAATTAGCCGATAAATGGATGGGTAAGTTAGGGGGCAGAAGATTGTATCCGGTTGGGAAAGTTTGTATGAAGTATGAAGGGGAGCCAAAGGCAAACACATGGATTCAGAACTTTGCGTCTTTGTTGGCGGATGATGAGCCATTTTATTTAGATGGGAGCGATGAAATTGATGATAGTGATTATGAAGACGGCACGAACGATGAGGACGAGGATGCTGACACACTAGTAGACGTGGAGGATATGGGAGCTGTTATTCAAAAGCTGGGAACGAAGGCCTTATCGTCACAATCAGAAATCAAACAAATGGTAGCAAAGGACTCCCCTACGTTCAAGTCGTTGACCAAACAAGGCTACACAATTGTTGGTTCTCACTCAGGCGTGAAAATTTGTAGATGGACTAAGAGTGCTTTACGTGGAAGAGGGTCGTGTTACAAATTTGCATTTTACGGTATTAAATCACACTTATGTATGGAGACTACTCCGTCATTGGCATGCTCAAACAAGTGTGTCTTTTGCTGGCGTCATGGCACTAACCCTGTAGCCAAACTGAATTGGCGATGGGAATTGGATCCTCCCGAAAAAGTCATGGAAGGTGCCTTGCAAGGTCATTACCAAAAAATCAAACAAATGAGAGGTGTACCGGGTATTCAAATGGATAGATTCGAAGAAGCCTTCAAAGTTAAGCATTGTGCATTATCGTTAGTTGGTGAACCGATTTTTTATCCTCACATTAACGAATTTGTGCAAATGTTACATGACCAGCACATATCATCATTTTTGGTCTGTAACGCACAGCATCCTGATCAGTTGGCCAAATTGAGTAAAGTCACTCAGTTGTATGTTAGTATTGATGCTCCTACTAAAACTGACTTGAAGAAGGTTGACCGTCCTTTGAACAGTGATTTTTGGGATAGACTATTGGCCTGTTTGGATATATTACGTACTACTCAGTCTCATCAACGTACAGTCTTCAGACTCACTTTGGTGAAGGGTTTCAACATGAATGATATAGCCAGTTATGCTGACATGGTTGTTAGAGCTCAACCTTCTCAAATAGAGATCAAAGGAGCCACCTTTTGTGGCTCGTCAAATAGTAATGGCAATCCGCTTACCATGCAAAACATTCCATTCTATGAAGAATGTAAACAGTTTGTTCTTAGCTTGTCTCAGAACTTGAAGTCAAGAGGCTACGATTACGAAATTGCTGCCGAGCATGCCCACTCATGTTGTATATTAATGGCCCACAAGAGATTCTACAAGAATGATAAATGGCACACCCATATCGACTATCCTAGGTTCTTCGAGTTATTGGAAAGTGGAGAAGAATTTGTTGATACCGATTATATCAAAGAGACTCCAGAGTGGGCTTACTGGGGATCCGAGGAGGCAGGCTTCAACCCTATCGATACGAAATTCGATAGGAAAGCTGAAAAGTTGAAAAAGAAGGTAGAACGAGAAGAGCAAGCAAAAAAGATTATGGAGCAACAAAAAGCTGTATAGTTCAAGTCAATGTATATACCCCTAGTTACGAAATCGTAGTACGTAGCTCGAACATCTAACTGGCTACTCAAAAGTTAACCATGTTAGACGAAATTTCGTGAGCTAAGTTGGCTCTGATACCTAAGAGCTCCCAAGAATACCCTAGAGTAGTCGAGAGTTCAGTGAGCTCAATGTTCATTTGAAAAATGTCGAAGTAATTCTTTTCATGAAGATAACTGATAAACGAGAATAAATGGTCTGAGAAAAATTCAACAGCATCAATCTATTCTTTGGCTATAAGCAGTTAAGTAAATCTATTAGAATCAATGTCTATGACAGACACTAACAAGAGGCCCAAAAAGATTGCATTCATCCATCCAGATCTCGGAATTGGAGGAGCAGAAAGGTTGGTTGTTGACGCGGCAGTAGGATTACAAGAACTCGATAATGATGTTACGATATATACGTCACACTGCGATCGCAAGCATTGCTTTGAAGAAGTTAGCTCCAACCTCCTAAAAGTTGAAGTTTACGGGGATTTCTTTCCAACAACCGTACTCAGAAGGTTGCACATTCTATTTGCTATAATCAGACAATTTTATTTGGTTTTTAGGTTGATTGTTACAGGTGGCATATTGCAGTACGACTACTTCATAGTAGATCAGTTGTCATTTTGCGTACCTTTGCTATGCTATTTTAGTAAGCCAAATTGTAAGATATTATTTTATTGTCACTTTCCAGATCAGCTATTGGTATTGAAAGGAGGGTTTCTCAAGAAATGTTACAGGCTTCCGTTTGACTTTATCGAAGAATGGACAACGGGGTTAAGTGATAAAATAGTAGTCAACTCCAAGTTTACGAAGCGTGTATTTCATAAGACATTTACAAGGTTACAGAGTCGGGAGCCGAGTGTGATATACCCGTGCGTGGACGTTTCTTCGACTAAAGAAACCAAGGAAGACTTGGTGATGGACAAAGAGCATAGCGACTTTTTTGGGGATAACAAGTACTTTTTATCCATAAATCGGTTTGAAAGGAAAAAGAACATTGAGCTAGCTATCAGGTCATTTGCTAAATTCAAAAGCCAAATACCAACAGAATTGTCAGAAAATAACAAGCTGAAGCCAAGATTGGTCATAGCCGGAGGATTTGACCCACGCGTGAGTGAAAATGTTGAGTACCTCCGGGAATTAAACGAATTGGCGGGAGCGCTCAATCTTAAAAGTTTTACTATTCGAGGTAAACTAATAGTCATGCCTCCAGCGACTGATGTGCTATTTTTGCCATCAATTGCGTCTTCGTTAAAGAAAGCATTGATTAAAAACGCTGAGTTGTTGCTATACACACCTTCATTTGAGCACTTTGGGATAGTCCCCGTTGAAAGTATGTTGTTCAAAACGCCGGTATTGGGAGTTAATAATGGTGGTCCCCTAGAATCTATAGTCCACTTCAACAACGATAACATTAATTCTGCCACCGGTTTCACAGAGAACCCCGATCACGACTTGTGGGCAAAAGTAATGTTTACCTACTTTTGTGAGTTCGGCGAGAATACGAAGATAAAACTAGGAGAAAATGGGTTCAAAAGAGTGCATGGGATATTCCTGAGGCAACAAATGAGCGAAGCGTTCATGCGCAATTTGATTGAATCCAATAAGACCACCGAGAATAAAGGTATTCTATTCAATTTAATCAAATTTTGGAAAATTGAATTAGTGGTCATTATCATTAGCGCTTATTTGATCAAGTTTACTTGATTCCATTATATACTATACACCAATTATTTAAACATTTCTTTGAATGATTTCCAGAATTCCAACCTCTCTACGGGCTTCTGTGCAACTGTAACGAAACCAGGGGAGGTTGCGGTCGCTTTACTTCCGAAGCTCTCAAACAAACCAAATAGACCATTATTGTTGGAACGCTGAACAACTACTGTCTTATGTTTTGTTTGTTCCTCGTTGTCATACCAATTCGATATTTGCGCGTGTAGCTGGGATATGGTCCTTTCAAACAGCTTTTTCATCTCATCCTCTGAGTTCAATTTGAACTTGTGCAATCCTGAAGAAGGGCTCTGCAAATTATAATCACGTATCGACTTATTCAAGGACTTCACTTTTTCATTTACGTAGGGCATTTGGCGAGCATGAAAATTTGTATCGTAGTAGTTCCAATGGTGTTTGGTGATCTTGGAAGCCATAGCTAACGCTGACGCTCTAGGTAGATTATTTTGTCTGGCAACGTTCAATAATATTTTGAACCATTCTTTATTTAAGTTTGCCCGGAAAAGAGCAATCTCCTTGTCTAGGCCTCGCTGACTTTCGACCCATGGTGGTAAGACCTCCTGTTTATTTAAAATTTGGTTTATAAAGTAGTTTGAATCATTACAATTGTTCAAATGCTCTCGACTTAAAGGTTTTCCTCTTACATTCACCATCTCTGTATTATCGTCAAATCGACCCGTCTTCTGATTTATCGAGGCATTTATTTTGGCGTCAGCAAACGTACTTGCCATCCCGATAGTTGTGTGAGGAGACGAAGGATTCATAAACATCGTGGGTCCTAGCAACCGTTCTTTGTAGAGCTCTTTGAAATTATCGCCGCCATTTGTCACCTTGGCGTTTTTTCCTACCTTGTAGTCCAAACTTGATTCTTTTGCATTCTCGATTCGAGTTTTGAAATCGACAGGAGGACTTATTATTTTATTCCCTTGTTTCACAGGTGGAGGCTTCAGGTCAAGAATCATCCGAAGATTCGCATCGTACACCGACTCCGTGCCGTCCCACGGCTTATTTTTGAGCGTATCCGCAATATCTCTGGCATGCTTATTCATTTTGAGTAATGGCTCACTTTTCAAATATGCTAGTTCCCTCTGGTATGTGGACCGGAACTTTGAGCCGGAGTCCGCTGAATACTTGCGGTATATCCTCGCTAGCGTAGTATCCTTATCAACGTGAGAAGGCGAAGACTCGCCGAGTTTACTCTCCAAAATCTGCGTAAATCTTTGTGCCAAAGCTGAGTTCTGTTCTTCCTGGGGTTTCTGTCCTTTTTCTTCCTCCTTTATCCCCGACTTCTGACTTCCAGGGTAACAACGAGTACCCACGCGCAGTATGAAGCTCTGGGTCGCTTTCTTTATAATCATTTCCTTATGGATCATCTAAACTGGTTCTTCCGTAACTAATGGAGTACTTATCAAGCCGGTAGAGGTCACGTGACAAGTTTTCTGGCGATGGGACCCTTCGGTGCCTATGCTCCCTCCAGCAGGACCTAGCTACGCCTGGTGTTACTGTGTCACCCTTCAGCGTTTTTGGCGAGCCAGGTGGTATCTCTTCTAGGTTTGTTCGTATTTGAGAACGCAAAACTATAGTTTTTCAGGAATTACCGTGTGATGTTCGTTTAATGCTCGTCTAAGTTAACGAACGAGCTACCGCAACCAAGCCAACCTTACACAAACGCTCTACACACTTTATGCTAACATCCATGCTTCTAATAAAACAATATACCTCTATAAACCATGCACACGTAGTACATCCAGAAATGAACGATTTCGATATAGCCAATTTCGCAGCAAGATCGCACCAACGTTGCAGCCGAGCGGAGTATTATTACGGCTCGAGCCCAACACTCGCTAAAGCTAAAAACATGCCGCAGCCTCCCTACAAAGCATAAAGCACCAATACTCCGCTTCCCAAGACGATCAACATCAAAAACAATAACTTGCACACAAACCCCATCACGTACTCTCGCTTTCCCCCAGCGGTGATGATCATTTGTTTTTCGAGGTCTGCGTCGTCCATAAGCTTGATTTTACCTTTCGGCACTGCCGGTGCGTATGCGGAAGGTCGGTCGTTTTGTATCAACGTGTTCAAGTAGTCGTCGGACGTCGACTCCGTCGACGCTACCGACGATATTGATTCGGAATGGTTTCTTTTGGTGTCGGTACTGTGCGTAGGCACACTATGACTGGAGGATCTGGTTCTCGTCATTGATGGCTTGTTTGCACCAGCCGCACTGGCTGCTGTGGGTGCCAACACAATCGAAGGCATTTTTTGGGGTCCTATCGGCCTATTCGTGTGATAATCTCTCATTGCTAGCTATTTTGTCTTGAGTAAACCCCCGTGCGGCCCTATGCTGGGAACCGGCTGTATTTATACTATGGGTTATTGCTGCGTTCTTCAATAGTCCCCCTCGAATGGCATTCTTGGTTACGCAGCCCGAGGCTCCGCCAACGGTTCCATTTCGATTCCCTATGTGCGGGTGTAAGGCTGTACCTATGGAACATTACTGCGCTTGAACAAACCAGGGGGTGGCTATACTTAGACATTGGGCCCACAGATGAACGCACACAACCATGGTAAACCAGTCGGGTGTTTACGTCTTAACTATATATAGAAAAAACTTAGTTATCAGTGATTCGGGTGGTTTACTCGCGTAAAATCGTGTTCGTGTTCGCCAGCAAGCATCGTTGTTGAGATATACCAAAAGTGAATCATAGTGACGTAGGCTTTGACCGATTGCTGATTAGGGATCCGAATGACTACGGAAACGTTCCGATAACTGACACGGCGAAGGTGGGGTCGCACTCTTATTGGGGCGTGGCCTAGGGAGCATCGGTGCGCCTGCCGCGTCCGTAAATTCTGTCACGGGCCGCCCCGTAATCAGATCCTTAGCAGGCCAGTGCGGCTAGAGTCAAACTAGTAAAATAGCTAGTGATCGGCTCAATAAGGTGAATAAGGTGTCTACGGTGAAATGGTTTGCAGCTAGTAGGCTCGAGTATGAATGATCAGCTTATATGGAACCATGCGAAGGGCCTCAAGGGCCCGTCCGCGGATGTAAATGCCAGCCTGGATCGAGCCGCTAAGGACCAAGCATCCCAACAGAGGTCGTGCGATGGCTTTTTTTTTTATTTTGGGGGTGGTGGGGGCTTTGGTGATGTGACATTTATTTGATTTTGTGTAATATGGGTTTGATTTTGTGTAATGTATGCTTTTGTGTAACTTGAGATCGGATTCTCACGATTAGTTTAGATCGTGTCAACTGGAGGACGAGCGACTAATAGGGTACTAGTTTACATAGAATCGATTGTCAATGTGGTTATTTGATTGGTGTAAGTATTTTCAGGGCAGCGAGAAGGATTGGGTATGAGAATATGACTAACAGCGATGGCAGTTCAAGATGTTTTAGCGTCTTTAGGGTTGTGGAACAAGCACGCCAAATTGTTGTTCTTAGGGTTGGATAACGCCGGTAAAACAACATTATTGCACATGTTAAAGAACGACAGATTGGCCACATTGCAACCTACGTTGCATCCTACGTCTGAGGAATTGGCTATTGGATCTGTCAGATTCACCACCTTCGATTTGGGGGGTCACCAGCAGGCCCGTCGTTTGTGGAAGGACTACTTCCCTGAGGTCAACGGTATTGTGTTTTTAGTAGATGCAGCCGACCCAGAGCGGTTTGCGGAGTCCAAGGCCGAGTTGGAGTCGTTGTTCAAGATCGAGGAGTTGGCCAATGTCCCCTTTTTGATTTTGGGTAACAAGATTGATGCCTCTACCGCCGTTGGCGAGATGGAATTGAAATCCGCCTTGGGCTTGTACAACACTAGTGGCAAAGACACCGGAAAATTGCCGGATGGCCAAAGACCTATCGAAGTCTTCATGGTTTCTGTCGTGATGAGAATGGGTTACGGTGATGGTTTTAAGTGGTTATCACAGTACATTTAATTAAATTAAACATTTCAATGTTTTTTTTTTTGATATATAGGCTAATAAATTCGAACCAACTGCTACGCTGTATTGTCATTGATGGTACTTGCAAGTCTACATAAGGCCGTATCGCTAGTAATGAAGATGGATGGTCTGAGCACGTGATCTGCGTTCTATCCCATCGCTTTTTTTACAAATCAAAGGACCTAATAGTTCTTTCGCCGTCACAGTATATATTGCTCTGCTACACAATAAGGGTATGAGTGACTTTCCAAGCAACAAGGGAGCTTTGCATCCCGACCAAAAAAAATGGAAGGCTCCAAAAGGGCCCAAACCGGTTCACCATAAGAATAAGAACACCATTGGTTTGGGAAGAACCATCGCAAACCAGAAGAGACAGGAAAACAAGATCGAATTCTTGCCTGATGGGGAGATGAGGTTTACAACAGATAAAAGGGAAGCCAACTGGGTCAAGCTCAGATCTGTCACTCAAGAAAATTCATTGGATGAGTTTTTAAGCACTGCGCAACTAGCAGACACAGATTTTACGGCGGAGAGACAACAGCAGGTCAAGATTATCAAAGTCGGTAATACGTCCATTGTCAATCAAAACGGTTTGTTGACACCAGAAGAGACGTTGGAGTTACGTAGGAAGCACCAGATTTTCGAAAATAAGTTGACCATTCCTAAAAGACCGAAATGGACCAAAAACCAGCTGAAATTGGAAATAGAAAGACAGGAAAACTTGTCATTCTTAGAATGGAGACGCGAATTAGCGTCCCTCACAGAAAATAATGATTTATTATTGACTCCATTTGAGAGAAATATTGAAGTCTGGAGACAGTTGTGGAGAGTGGTAGAAAGATGCGATCTAATTGTTCAAATTGTTGATGCTAGAAACCCTTTGCTTTTCAGATGTATTGATTTAGAAAGATATGTTGATAAGTTGAGTAATACCAAGGAGAATGCGACAAAGAAGAACTTGTTGTTAGTAAACAAAGCTGATTTATTAACCCGTGAACAGAGAGTGCAGTGGGCAGATTACTTTATTTCTCAGAATATCAGTTATGTATTCTTCTCTGCTTCTAAAGCGAATGAACTTTTAGAAAAAGAGAAAGAAGAGTTAGAGCAATTACAGAATGATCCAAACCATGTCCATGAGAAGCCTGAAGACGAACCCGAAGAGATAGATTCCAAAATCAAGATTCTCAAGATAAACGAATTAGAAGATTTGTTTGTCACTGCATCGCCTTCATTTGAAACAGACGAAGTATACCCTGATCGTAAGCTCAATATTGGCTTGGTGGGTTATCCAAACGTCGGTAAGTCTTCTACGATTAATGCATTGGTTGGGTCTAAAAAGGTGTCTGTTTCTGCAACCCCAGGTAAGACCAAACATTTCCAAACTATACATTTGTCTCCTGAAGTTTTATTATGTGATTGTCCCGGTTTGGTGTTCCCTAACTTTGCTTATACTAATGCTGAATTAGTTTGTAATGGTGTTTTACCCATCGATCAGTTGCGTGAGCATATCCCTCCTGTTTCACTTGTTTGTCAACGGATTCCCAAATTTTTCCTCGAAGCGTTTTATGGTATTCACATTCCGATCCAGAAAGTTGAAGACGGTGGAAATGGTCAATATGCAAATGCGAGGGAATTATTGAATGCTTATGCTAGAGCTAGAGGATACATGACTCAAGGTTTTGGTAGTGCTGATGAACCCAGAGCTAGTAGATACATTCTTAAAGATTATGTTAACGGGAAACTATTATTTGTGAGTCCACCACCAAAGAAAATAGGAGACGACAAATGGGACATACCTAGCCTTGAAGAATCTAGGAAATTGAACAAAGAGTTATATTCGTTGCATTCATTACCTGAATCAAGGCAACATCAGATCAAGAGCGCTTTGGCGTCAAAGAACATAGATTTGGATAACTTTGATTTGTCAAAAGGCTTAGAGAATTTGAATTTCTCGATGCACGTCGGTGATAAAACATCTAAGGTTAGTCCATCTTCAAATCAAGAAGCCAAACCTTCTCCTAGTACTATCTTTTATGGAGGTAAGCAAGCAGCGTTAGAAAGTGCCGGTGATGACTTGGATCGTGAGTTCTTCAAGATGAGTGATGTGAAGGGTAAATTCAACAAGCCTTTTCACAAGGCCAAAGAAGGCAACACCGAAAAGAACAAGAAACATGGCAAGAAGAACAAGAAAGCGGAAAAGAAGACTAGAGTAGTGGGCTATTAGATATATTAAATACGTTAAGTCACCCTCATCACATTCATAATACTACACTTGTAATGAACCAATTAAAATTATATTTCGTATAAAATTTAATTAATTTATGTAATCACAACCTACAAAGACAAAACGAATTGCTTAGTAAATTCTGAAAGATGGACCCATGGTAGACTTGATGACTAAAGAGCCAACATTTTGCCAGTTCTTCTTCAACAAGGAAACCAAGAAGTTAGCGGACATCATGATTTGGTTGACTAAGGTGTCTTCGTCCATTTCGACGTTACCAACAGCGACAGCCAAACATAAAACCTTCTTCAATTGGAACTTAATGGTGGACCTAACATCGGTGACCTTAGAGTACAAATCATCGTTGTGAGAAACAGGGGTTGGGAACTTACCAGCCTTAGACAATTGTGGACCTAACAATCTTGGAACTTGCTTGATTAAGACTTCGGAAGCAATGAAAGCATTGTACTTCTTGGCCAACTTTTTGATCAACTTCTTGTTCTTGTTCAACTTCTTCAAGTCATCGACAGACATGGCATCAACACCAACAGACTTTGCTCTGTCAACATCGAAAGCATCACCAAAAATACAGATGGTCATGTTTGGTCTTGGGACTTGAGGCAACTTCAAGGTACCAGAGAAACGCTTATCTCTTTGAGGGTCGTAGTTCTTCAAACCGACTTGCAATTCAACGGTTTCCAAGAAGTTTCTCTTCTTGGTTTCGTTGGAGAATTCCAACAACTTTTGGACGTTTTCACGAACACCAGCGTTTGTAATCTTAGACATTATTAACTAAGTTTTCGTCTCCCAAAGGTTATTTGGTAAATAGATGTTTCGACGAGTATAGTATTTAAGAAACTATTATACAAAAAATCGATGGCTCATGAAAAATAGCCCTCTGGAGTGGGTACTAATTGTGAAAAATTTTTGTTACACAAACCTATTATCTCATCTCGACCTGTGACTGTCCCTTGTGCCGTTAATCATCGTATGGCTGTAGCCCTAATATGTCGCGATATCAAGGCTGCAGATTCCTAAAGCCGTAGAGTTGGTGTATGATGGCTTTCGTGCTGTTGGTGGGGTTTGAAGTCGCTTCAAAAATGCTAAGGCTACCCAAAGCTGCGATGATGCCAGCTCTGCTTCGTCGCATAAGCTGTGAAGGTGTGACAGGAAAATGTCGAGGAATATGTGGAGGTGGAGTCCTAATGGCCAGGAATGTAACTCTAGATCAGGAACTTTTGAAGGCTAGAAGAATACGTGGAGATGTGAAGAAGCCTTCAAGGCAAGAGAGGATCGACCGTGTTAATATGGGTAATAGAAACAAGCTTCTCGAATTGGACAGGGAGTTCAACGTCTTTAATCCAGACGTCACAAAAGTGCTTGACTTGGGGTTTGTTCCGGGCAATTGGAGCGAACTTGCTAGGAGCAGACTATGCGAGGAGCATGGGCTTGATGAGGAAAACTTTCATAAAAAGTGTCACATACTTGGGTTCGATATTCTCTTTGGAACCCCTCCTACAGGCATTTCATGCATGCAAGGCAATATCTACTCGAAAACGGCACAGAAACTAATAGCATCACATTTCAAAGATATTGCGTTACATAAAGTACTCAGTCTGAATAATGCTAACAAAACATCGACGGCAGAATTTCAACAATCATATTATTTCAAAGAACAAAATGAAAGGCTAGTTGACCAGCAGGTGAGCGAAATGTCAGACGCCTTCAATGGGATACAAATTAGAGACCAAAGTACTATCGGACATCAATACCTTGACTATAAGCCAGACCTTATTCTCTCTGACCTTGCGGCTCCTTTCATGCAACAAAAAGGGTTTTTCAATAATACAAACACGAAACCTTATCTACGCTCTGGTTCCAATCCCGTATTGAGAAGGCCCTATACTAATGATGAGAAGGCTGCAATTGACCTTGCTGAGGCCTCTTTAGTTTTGAGTTGTGATGTTCTAAAAAAAGGAGGAACTTTGGTTCTAAGGCTCGACAAGATCAACAGTGTCGATCCCGAATTGGATCTTTTACAGAGCAGAATAGAAAAGGCTTTTGGAGAAGTACATAAATGGAACCGCAAAGAGTCTCGTAATTTCGAAAGCACCATTACGAAGGATTTATTTTATGTGTGCCTCAACAAGTTGGAAGACACGCCGGACAAAAAACGCATCTTTGCTTTTAACGATGTCACAACGATTAAAAATTAGCTTATAATGGGAATAACAATTCAATTCTAAACTTCTAACTCTATGGTACTCACTTCACCCTACTAATTTATGATACAATATTTACTTTTATCTGTTACGAAACATAAGGAAGAATCAAACGTATATAAAAAAACTACTATGGAACATAATTTTCGGTAGTCTAGGCATCTTCTTTGTCATCTGTCGACAGGTCTGTCTTTTCTTGGTTCACATCAAATTCAGCATTTTTTTTTGTTTCATCGGGAGAATTGTCGGAAATCTGGCTTATTTCACCTCCACCATTTGTGTCTTCTGATTTAATCGTAGACTCTTCAAGGTCAATTAAACTATCACCAGCTGGCTTGGCAGCAGCATCATCAGAGGCGCTTAGGTTGTCAAAAGAATCGAGCAATCTTTGGCTTATCTTGGTTTTACCCTTGTGATCTAATTTTGATTTCCACGATTTGATGGTTTCGTCCAACTTTTCTTTGTCTGCAGAGTAGTTGATGCCGAAGCAAGCAGCCTCTGCAAATCTTTCACTTTTTAACAATAATTCTAAACATTTATTCTTGTTTCCAGTTAACCACCATGTTTGCAAAGCAATATTATATTTCCCTTTCGCTTCGCATTCCTCTGCTAGCCTGATCAACTCTTTCTGGTTATTCGAAGACGACAATAATAACAATAAAGAGGAGTGATCATGCGCCAACCAAAAACAGTCTTGCGCTAACTTTATTTGCCACTTGGCTAAAGCTAAATCACCTAACTTCTTCCATTTGGACGCATTAGCCAAAGCTGTGGAGGGATTCTCTTTCTGGTTCGCTGACAATAACTCATAAGCTTGCAGCAAATTATTAGTTGAAAGGGATATTTGAAATTTGGAATCAAAATCTTGAGATAATGAATATGACAATGCTAAGTATCCCAACTTCTCAAAGAACCTCGACAATTGATTCAACTCGGTTTTACTGAATCCTGATAACAAGTTTGAATATTCTTCTGATAAGCTTTCTTTCGAAATAGTAGACAAGTCCGGGAGCTTTTCGCCTGTTTCTTCATCCAACAAATGTTTCGTTGCAAATTGTTCCAAATCTCCACGCATTACCAAAGTCTGAAGTTCCAAAACATCTGAGTTTACGAACCACGACACAATGTTGAAGGATTTGTCAATCAAATACAACTTGCCATCTTGATTGGTTCTATAACCGACAATATAGTATTTATGGTCAAAGTGGCCCAAATTGATTACTTCTCCTCCAACGAAGTAATTTAATCTATTGCTCGTAGCTGTTGTATAAACGAAGACATCACCGATAAACTTACCCGATAAGATAGGCTCAGAAGTTGGTAATGTATACAATACATCGAATGTTGATTCTGCTCCCTCTTCAGGATCAAGTTCATCATTATTCAATGCTTCCTCAAAAAGACCGTGGTCATAACTCAAAAAGTATGTCTCGTCGTTATTACTAGAGCCGATTGCAACCTTGTTTTCGCCACTAGAGGAAGTGATAATGGCAAGTAATTCGCCATTGTCGGACCAGATCACATCTTGGATATCGTCATCCAAATCTACTCTTCTGACTAATTTACCGTGTTCCCAATCGTAGAAAGAGATACAACCCTCCAGCTTGACCCCCAATAAAGCGCCTGGGAAAATTTTATCCGCCTGATAAATTAAGTCTAGCTGTAATTGCTCTTGAAAGTTTTTGAAGATTTTCACGGATAATTGCGACTCCCTGATTGCGAATGTGCATGCGTTAGAGAAATCGTGAGAGTTCCAGCAGAAATCTAAGGCTTTGCCGTAGGTTTTCGATCTCCAAGCCAACGCAGTATAAATGATATACTCACCGTCACCACAAACTGAAGCATATCTTCCATTTGGACTATGCGCCAAAGACTGTGGGTAAATTTCAATAGACCCTAAGTCTCTTTGTTGTAAGGGTAAAGTTTCTCCGTCTTTCAAACCCTCTGCGCTATTGGGTTTAATGACCGACTGATATACTTCAGAATTCTTAGCGTAGATCAATTTGTTGTTAGAATCCAAAGAGAACAAAGGCTCCTCGTTACCCAATTTAATAATAACATAGCCAGAATCACATCCAACAGCTATCAAGTTAGATTTTTGTAATATGCCAATACACCACACCCTTTCCAAATTATAATTGATTGATTTTTCTAACTTGAAAGTGTTCGAGTTCCAGAACTTAACCGTGCCGTCTTCGGAACCAGACACTATTAATGGTAATTCTGGATGAAAAATTGCAAATGAAACATTCGATAAGTGTCCCTCTAAAGTAGCAACGCATGACTTGGTCTGGTAGTCCCAAATTTTGATGGTTTTATCATCAGAGGTGGTTATGAGATACGGTTTGTCCGCTTGTGGGTAATAATCAACGTAATTGACTCCCTTCGGTTCGTGAGCCATCAAGGTAAAATTTGGCACAGGCGAGCCCAAAGACCAAATCTTCACCGTCCTGTCGAGACATGCAGAAGCAAAGGTGTTGGGATCCTTTGGATTGAAGTTCACATTCATCACATAATGTTGGTGGCCCTCAAACACTTGCTCCAATTTCCAGGAGCTGTCCCAGTTCCACAATCTTATAGTCAAGTCGTCCGACGAGGTCAACACATACGGCTTGGAGGGATGTACGGCGATACTTCTAATGTAGTCTGGGTGCGCCTCAAACTGCGTGACTTTTTCCCCTGTGTTGTAATTGTATACTCTCAACTGAAAATCGTCCGATCCGACAACAATCCAGTTCTTGCGGGCGATAAACTTACCAGTACGGACCGGAAGCTCCGTCACTTGAATAGACTTGACCAAGGAGTGTGTAGCGTAAGACCAAATCTCGATTTTCCCGTTATATAATGTTGTCAAAATCCATGGTTCTGAAGGATGGAAGTCTATACCTTTAACTCTATCAGAGCGAGTAGAAAACTGTTTTATAACGTCCAATTTCATTCTCAATTATTAACTTGGACTTGTACTTCTCACACCAGTGTATAATGAAGAGTATTCCCAACTCTAAAGAATTGGAATAGATAGATTGTAGCTTGTTTAGACGCTGGTATAAATGAAGTTAACACGCTGACGAGATCAACTTGTAGATTTTCGTCTGCGCACGTCCACTTTTATTATGGAGGTGAAGGTATTTAACATGATACAACGAGTCTATACACAAATATCAGTACACTTTCTCTATCCCCAGGCGTCGTTCCTCTCTGTAACTCTTCTCCAAATCGTTAAGACGGTGGGTGTAGTGAATCCATTTGGTCATGAAAAGCTTATTTGAGAATTTCTCAAGCACTGTTTTTACACCCTTTTCTCGCATAGATCGAAGCGAAGACTCAGATACCAACAGTTGATTGGTGATGAAGAGCTGGTCGAGCAAGTGGGCCAAAGTGGGGTATTTTGCTACGGCTCGCTTGTCGCGTGGGTCAACGAACAGGAGGAACAGCAGATCGCCCTCGGCCTGTATTTCCTTATTGAAATCAGCGTCGCTTTTGTCCTTGAAGAAAAAACCGGTATTGGTATACCACAGCTCTTCCGATGTGTCGCTATGGTAGTTCGTCACTATGTCCAATAACGGGCCCGCCGATGC
Source organism: Debaryomyces robertsiae (assembly GCA_030566065.1). Classification (NCBI taxonomy): domain Eukaryota; kingdom Fungi; phylum Ascomycota; class Pichiomycetes; order Serinales; family Debaryomycetaceae; genus Debaryomyces; species Debaryomyces robertsiae. The sequence continues at coordinate 51,497 of JAJMHL010000019.1, forward strand.
ATGACACAACGGTACAACACCACGGCTTAGGTATTCAACCACGCCAATACCGAAATGCTCATTCCACATGGCATTTAGGCCATACTTCACCGTCGATAACCACAGAATTATCTCTTCGTAGGAGCAGTCCACCACATATTCAACGTATTCGCCTAAATCCATGTCCTTTGACTCCTGTTGCAACTCTTGGAGAGTTTTGGTGTCGTCCGGGGTACGGCATGAGCCTAAAAAGACTAAGGTGGGGATTTGTTTTGGAGCGACACTTTCGCTTCTGCATTTATTCAAAAACTTGGCATATTCTTTCAAAACTAATGAATGGCGTTTTTCGGGCCTGAATTGAGCAATGTATAATAATTTGTTCTCACGAACAGCTGACAAGTCAACGTTTTCGGTCAAAATCTCCGTGCCACAAGGAGGATATAGGATGTGTATTTCCTTGTTCGGTGGTAGGTTCAAAGACCAGATACTAGAAATGTGATTAAAAGTCCACGAACCATTGGCAAGCGTAATGTCAACCATGGATCCGAGGTATCTGTAAAAGTAAAACACCCCTGACCAGTAAAGTAGCTTTCCAAGCTGAAGCATATCCGACACTGATGTTACTGCCCCGATGTTTGCCTGAGAGAGACTCTGGAACTTTAATTTGTTGAACATTTCCGGCTGGATTATAGGATAGTGGACGTAGCTCATGATCGGTACTTTTAAAATCATATTGACAAGCAAATAGCTTCCGGGCAAGCCAATGGTATCAACCCAGATGTCGGGTGACAACTCATACATGGCTTCCAACGAGAGTATTATAGAGCCAAATAACTGCCCGATCAAAGTGAATCTCTTCCAGTAGTCGCCATTGATGAGACGACCGAATTTGCGCAAGTAGATGAATACAATTCGCTCAGGGTCTAGGAGGCTGATTTGGAACTTATTTTCCACTTTCGCTAAAATCTGTTCGGGACTGCTGTCAACATTTGTGGTGTAAACAGCAACCACATTGCGATCGCTCGCCAACAACGTCGCCTGCACCGCCTGCCACAACACCCGCTCCCCACCCCCGCCATTGTTAGCGTACGGGTGGAAAAACCCGTACAACACCTTGCGGGCCCAGTCTTTGGCGTCCCGTCTCGACATCTCATCTTTGAACCGGGCCGCGTTTGCGATGTCCCGCGGGCTTATGCGGAGCCGATTGCTATTAAAATTGGTGTAGAACGATGACTGTTCACTAGCAAGCACTAATCTCCGCCGGTAGCTCGACCGCTTGCTGCCTACCTGAAGCTGACTCTTTTGGCCCGCCAACACCTGGCCGATTTTCTCCCGCCAGCTTGGCAGCGGCACCAAAAACATCCGTGGCACCGCCGTCGTAATCAATTGGTGTCCCACCACTATCACCATCACAGTCGCCACGATTGTTGTCAATATCATCTTCCTTTTACCGCTCTCTCCGCTCTGTCAATCAACAAATTGGTTAAAAAAACAACTAATAGTCTCTAGAGTACTTTGAAAATAACTGCCGCTTGATAAGCGCTGGATGCCACCTCAGATAGCACATCCGTACACCAAGATGTTTGAATTCATACACCAAAGGGTTTAGATCCATTCACCTGTATTTGCATCCAAACACCCTGTCAAATGAATATTATTTCCTAATGCGGGTAAATTGGAGTAGTGTGCAGGAGGCATCAACCTACGCGTATAAAGAATTTGTAAAGCCCTAGTATACCCATGATTTTCAATTGCTATTCCTCTCGAGCATCGATATATAGTGGAGGTTAGAAAGGATGCAGACACTCAGGGAAAATAGTAATAGCAGCAACATGTACGGTGGATCGCCATCGAACGCCGATTCGTCTCCAATATCGCTGGAAGCAGACCAATTGATGACTTCGGGAGGGTCCAGCGAAGGGAAGCCCAAGACACCGCTCAAGAAGGAAGAGCTCGAGAAAATCGCCAAGCAGCTCAAGAAGAGGCTTTCAAAGGCAACGGTAGCGGCGAAGCAGTCGTTGTCGCCTGTGAATGCGAGAGTCGGGCCCATGCCCCGGTCCAGTCCGTTAAAGGGCCAAAAGCACAGGAAGAACTACGAGGGGTCACCACACAGTAGCTTGTTGTCTTCGTCACCCACGCACTTTTACTCGCCCACGGGCAAGTCACCGACGCAAATGAAGACGCCAGCGGCGGTGTATTTGGCGTCATCGCCGTTGAAACGCCGAGTCAGCGACACCAGCGACAGTGCCAATTCACCTACCAAAAGAAGAGGGTCTGCTCTCGCAGAGTCCTCGGGTGATAAGCAGCCGCAGATGATATTGGAGGCCGTCGATGCCCCTCCACAGACGCCTCCCAAGAATACAGCGTCGTTGAAACCCTCGCCGGCGTTGGCAAGCTCGAAACAGCAAACAACACCTACGTTGCAAAAGAGACAATTGAGCGTCACAACACCCAACATGCTCTTGAAGACACCAACACAATCAAGGCCCACTACCAGCGGAAGCCATCAGGACGAGGAGGGAGCAGATTTGCTAATGTACTTAGCCAGCTCGCCGTCTCCTGCCAAGCCATACCTGTCCAACACCCCTCGCTCTTCTAATGAGCTCCATGCTAGTAGGGAAGGCCAGGGCCACGCTCCGGCACCCGCTTCTGCTGGTTCGTCATCACAAAAGCCATCGTACTCAGCCAACTCCTTCATCGCCCCTCCTCCTCCATTAACTCCCAAACGCCATACCACCACTGCTGCCAAGACGCCGCAAAGCCGGCTCACACCTTCTGTGAATCTTTTCAATAACACCTTGTCGGTGAACAACGGAGGGTTGCCGTCCTCGGGGCTCACGTTAACGCCGGCAGGCTTCAACATGAATGACTACGTGAATTTTTTCACGCCCTCACCAGGCGGTGCCATGAATTCAAACATTAACAATATCAGTAAAGCATTTTTGAAGACCCCCGACTTCAATACTATTATAACCTCCAACAAACAGCGTGTCGATGGTAAAATGATTAACTTCGACAAAGTTGGATTGTTTGGCACGAATAATAATGAAAATACCGCAAAAGACTAATTGCTCTTGGCTCTTGGCTCTTTCCTGAGTCTGCCTGAATGCGTGAGACCCGACCAACAACGGCTTCAACACTGCTAGTACAGTACCCGATATCGCTTGACCTTTTTTCATGACATTTCAAACTTAAAGACGTTTGCATTTGATATATATGCCGGCAGTTCGTATTCGGGCTGGTGACGCTTCTTCATTCCTTGTTCAATTCTCTATAAGCATAAGTACTTTAGTTCGTGTTGAGCTTTAATATTGCAAAATATACATGCTTAATGAAATCCATATTATGTCACGTGTAAAGGCTGCTCTGGCCATAAAATTTTTAGGTTCCGGATAGTAGATTATAACCCTTTTTTAAGCAATCATGTCAGCTAGTTTAGCCAATGGTGATAATGTCCTTGAGAAGGTGCAAGATTTGAATATTGAATCTGGTAAGCCTGATGGAGATACTCAGAAAAAGGTAGAAACAGCCGGAGACGGACAAACAGCCGTTGATGATGCTACAGACCAGGACAAGCAGAAAAAGAAGAAGAAGAACAAGAAGAAGAAGAAGATTACTGCCATTGATAGCCTGTACCCCGATGGAACTTTTCCGGAAGGAGAGTGGCAAGAATACCCTTTGGAGGTGAACAGCTACCGTACTACGTCCGAGGAAAAGCGTTATTTGGACAGACAGCAGAACAACCATTGGCAAGATTTCCGGAAAGGGGCTGAAATACACCGAAGAGTGCGTCACAAGGCCCAGTCGAGTATTAAGCCAGGAATGGGTATGACCGAGATTGCTGATCTTATTGAAAATTCGATTCGAAGCTATGCCAACGCCGATCACACTTTGAAAGCGGGCATTGGCTTTCCTACTGGGCTTTCATTGAATCATGTCGCGGCCCACTACACTCCAAACGCAGGTGACAAAACCGTATTGAACTACGAGGATGTTATGAAAGTTGATATCGGGGTCCACGTCAACGGCCACATAGTTGACTCTGCCTTCACTATGACGTTCGATGACAAATATGACAGCTTACTCGCAGCCGTCAAAGATGCTACCAATACCGGGGTCCGGGAGGCCGGAATCGATGTGCGGTTGAATGATATCGGTGCTGCGGTCGAGGAAGTGATGGAATCGTACGAAATGGAATTGAACGGTAAGACATATCCTATCAAGTGCATCAGGAACTTGAACGGCCACAATATCGGCGATTATATGATCCATTCGGGCAAAACAGTCCCTATTGTAGCCAATGGCGATATGACTAAAATGGAGGAAGGTGAAACGTTTGCCATTGAAACTTTCGGTTCTACCGGTAACGGGTACGTGTTGCCACAGGGAGAGTGCTCCCACTATGCTAAAAACCCGGGCACTGAGTCCATTAGTGTTCCCTCGGAAAACAGCAAGGCTCTCTTGAAGACCATCGACGAGAACTTTGGCACTTTGCCATGGTGCCGCCGTTACTTGGACCGTTTGGGCCAACAAAAGTATCTTCTCGCCTTGAACCAGCTTGTGCGCGCTGGCATTGTCCAGGACTATCCTCCGATCGTCGACATCAAGGGAAGCTACACCGCTCAATTTGAGCACACCATTTTGTTGCATCCCCACAAGAAGGAGGTTGTGTCTCGTGGTGACGATTACTGATATTCGGGTTTTTCTTCACCTCGTAAACTTTCTAACTACATCGCATCATCCTACAGGTCTCGTTAATATCCCGTCTTCTCTATATAACCAAATACCAACCGAGTATTTAACCAGCTTTTAATCTTTTTTTTTTGTTCGGTGTTCGTGCTCTCGTCATGTGAACCTATGCCTATTATGTTCTTTTCTTTGTCTACAACTGTTCTCTACTGTTCGGGCAACCCCGCCATAGTCTATTATCGTCCACTGAATAAGCCATGAACTGAAAAATAGGGGTCGTGCACGGCCACTTGTGATTTTGTTCCTCCAACCCTTTAATCACCAGCAGATGAAGAATATATCTATGTAAACAAGCCAAAAGCAGCCGAAATTGAATAATCAATCAATCAAGTGGTCAAAGATTACAGATAGGAGTGCGTACGATATGGAAATTTCCCCCAGTATTTTAGAATTTAAAGGTATGTAATAAAAGAGCCAATAGTTGCCGAGTAATCATACGAGGCAGCGGGTACAGCAGTGGAGGGTCAGAAGTGATTACGGTGGTTCTCTAAAGGGCACTGTGGCAGAAACGAAAGAAGTACTAACAGAGTGTACTAGGTAGTTTTACCAAGCCTACGTCAGAATACTTGTCTTTGAGTAACACATCCAACACGCCGTTGGCTTTCAAGGTCAAGACGACTGCACCCAAGTTGTACTGCGTGAGGCCCAACGCCAGCATTGTTGAACCCGGTAGCAGTGTCAAGATTTCGATAATCTTACAGGGATTTTCTCAGCCATTGCCCCCTGACTACAAGTGTAAGGACAAGTTTTTGTTAGTGTCGTTGCCCTGTCCCGAGCCGGTGGACGTGTCCAAGTTGGCCGACCTTTGGCCTTCGTTAGAGGCCAGATATAAGGACCAATTGGTGCAGAAAAAGTTGAGGGTTAACTACGTGTTCGGTGAGGATGCGGAAGACGACGAGGCGGCCGGAAACCACGGCGGTGCCTTTGGTGCCGGTGCTGCTGGTGCCGGTGCTGGTGCTGCTGGTGTCGGCGCTGCGGGTCTCGCGGGCCAAGGAGGTCAGCAATCAGGCCAAAGCGCTGGTCACGACTCTAGCTTTGCTAACAGATCTGTGGATAACTCGTACGGCCAAGGCGCGCCATCGAATAACAACGGCTTTACCAACGGAGCGAGTGGTTTTGACCCCCGTGAGGCTGGTGCTGTTGCATCAGGCGCTACTCCCGGTACTGGCTATGGCGAACCCTCGAGAGTCAATAAGAGCGCGTCTTCCGACGCTTACCAGAAAGATTTGGATGCTTCCAACGCGCAAATTGACAACATGTCCAACAAGTTTGATTCTAACGAGAAGAGAGATTACGACAACACGACCGCTGATGCCCAGACCTCTTCGTCGCGTGCGTCCAAGGAAGAGCCTTCCAGTGGCATTTCGTTGCCATTTGTCGTGGTTTTAATCTTAATCGCCTTCTTAATCGGCGTCTTGGTATTCTAAGTGCTCGTAAATCTGTTAGGTGGTGCATGTTCTTTACGATCTCATTCATTGATGCAGAAATGTCTCGTCTCAAAACTTTACTAGTGAACAACATTATCATCTTTTTATTTATTGTATTCTCGTTCTTTTTGTTTCGCTTTAATTTTGTTCTTAAGTTCTTTCTTCTGTCTTATTCTACTTATTCAGTATTCTTCGACAGGCCTCTACAAATATAGTTGTTGAACTATGATTTATAGATATATACGCATTTATTGAAGTTATAAGCGTGGTCACGTGAATCAATGTTATACCAGTGGATTTACAAAGACCAGCCTTACCAGGGAGTAGTACGAATGGTGTTATCCGAACCATTATTAGCTCGAGAAAATGACTGATACCGCGACTATAAAGTCAGGGACCATCAACTTGCTCAATACGATTGTGGGGGCAGGAATCCTCGCTATGCCATTTGGGTTGAAGACTAATGGGCTCTTGTTTGGATGTGTTTTAATAGTCTGGTCGTCGCTCACGTCGTCTTTTGGGTTGTATTTGCAAAATAAGGTAGCGAAGTACACACAGCAGCAGAAAGCTGTGTCATATTTCAGCTTGGCGCAATTGACGTATCCGCAGTTTTCGGTGGTTTTTGACGGAGCTATCGCAATCAAGTGTTTTGGAGTTGGGGTCAGCTACTTAGTGGTGATTGGGGACTTGATGCCCAAAATCATGGAAAGCTTGAATGTACATGAAGACAGTGTTCTCATGGCTAGAAACTTGTGGATTACCATTTTCATGGTGACCATTGTTATTCCCTTGTCGTATTTGAAGAAGTTGGACTCGTTGAAGTACACTTCGGTGGTGGCATTGTTTTCGGTGGTGTATTTAATTTGCTTGGTCATTGGCCACTATTTCACCGCTGACATGGGGTCCACCCGCGCTGGTATCGACTGGGTGGGACCTATATCTCTCAAATCCACGCTATCATCATTTCCCATATTTGTGTTCGCATATACATGCCACCAAAATATGTTTGCGATTATCAACGAGCTCGAACCAAACGACAAATATGGCTCGCAAACAAGACAGTCTAATGTGATTATCAGAAATGCTATTTCTGTGGCCTGCTTATCGTATTTGATTGTCGGTGTTACTGGTTATTTGACTTTTGGAAGTTCTGTGAGTGGAAACATAATCACCATGTATCCTAAAGATTCAATTCCTTCATTAATTGGAAGACTTTGCATTGTGATTATGGTTAGTTTGTCCTTTCCGCTACAATGTCATCCTTGTCGAGGCTCCATCAATCACGTAATTTATTTCATTAGTAATGGAATAAAGTCAGGTTGGAGAATCAATCAGCCAACCAACCCAGAGTATTCCTCGTTATCGTCTGACATTGAATCCAGTCACGAATCCGTTGTTGAAGAGTCTTTTATCTCGACGACTCCGGTTGAAGGCGCTCAAGACACCCAAGGGCATTACCCAATTACTGTGAAATTGACCACCAAAAAGTTCTACATCATCACAACTGTGATACTTATATTGTCCTATATCGTAGCGGTTACGGTCACATCGTTAGAGCATGTTTTAGCATTTGTTGGATCTACAGGGTCCACTTCCATATCCTTCATATTGCCAGGATTATTCGGATATCTACTCATTAGACCAATCAATGGAGCAAGCGAGTTAAATACTACCGAGATCATATGCAAATTTGGAGGATTGGCCTTAGCCATCTGGGGAATATTAGTTATGTTTGTTTGTTTGGGCGCTACAATCTTGTTGGGCGCCACTCACTAAACTTTAATAGATTAATCGGAGTAACATACACTCGATGGTACATTCGTAAGTCATATATTTAATTTTGATATAATCATTATCGTAACATCTAAATAAGGGATTTTAAAGAATCAATTCGTCGCGGTCCCATCCAGTTCCCTTATAAGACTTCAAGCCATTTCCTGGTTGTTTTTTATGATCGCCATGAATCTCTAAGGGGAATGGATTTCTGTCATCTTTTTGGTTCAAGTTTGCCAACGTGTGGTTGACCTCTCTATGCTTAGCTTCATCGGCTCTAATTCTCAAAATCAAATCTTTGAAAGACGAGTTTTCATCCAACTCGGTCCAGTATTGCCAACTGATCGTTGGAATATGAATCTTGTCAAACTCCTTTAACTTACCCATAGACAATTCTTCAAGCAAGTGTGAATAGGTACTGACAGCCTCTTCTTCTAAATAGCCAACGAATCTATGACAATATTTGGGGTTGACCAAATAACACAAGAAGAACAAATTGCAAAATACTCCCTGGCCCACGTAAATGATCATCCGTGTAAACCAGGAAGGTTGTCCCAACTTGATGAAGGTCAATAAATGCATTCTCTCATTGTATGCCTCGTCCAACAATGTCTCTATCCACGCCTTATCTCTCTTCAAGAGACGAAGCGAGTGTAAGTGCCGAATAAAGGCAGCTACCATACCAGGAACCCCTGCAATACTCTCCAAAAAGATACACCGGGTCAACCACTTGGACTCGGTCATTTCATATCGGGTACCCTTGAATCCATCTGCTATTTCTTGCTTATTGGAGGGCTTTTTGTACCCAGTGACAAAATCAAAGCAACCTCTTACCAACTGAATGCCCCTGAATGCTATGCGATCCCCCTTCGTGTGGGGATCCCGATGTTCCACTTTAACGTTCGCGCAATCTGCTGTATCGAACGGAGGATGGGGGAACAACGGATGAGTAATGAACTTTTTGTCGTCGTGCTTTTCCCTATCTGAATCCTTGATCAAAGTGGTGGAGATCCTGGTCCAACTCTGCTTCGCTGTTGTAGGCACAGAATTGTACCTGACAGCCCCCACAGCATACGGGATGCTGCTGCGGATCATGTGCTTGTTTACCATCAACATGTGTGAAACTCTTGTATCGTACTATCTGCGGTTGCACTCCTGGCGCAAAAAACCATCTATTTAAATGCTACGTTATATTGCACCTATTTTTGTGCCCGTTCAAGTCCGATGAGCAATTTATTATGAATGACTATTGCTTTCAACTTAATACGTGCACAAGATCCCGCAAATGCTGTCTGGGGCGTTCATCCTTTCGTATACCCCTTGTGTGCCGCATTTCTCCTACCCACCCGATAATAGCCTTCAACGATAAACGAGGTGATGCGGTATTTAGTTCCAAATAAGATTCATCGGTGCATGAGCGGTACTTTCTGTTTGTGGCAATTTCGGAACATCGTTCCTGTCTCACGGCCGCATGCGGCTGCAGCCTCCAATCGGTGGCCGCATATTTTTCCGATGCCTCAAAACATGACTATAGGGTTCAACCGTTTATGCCCGTATTCGGGTGGTACAGGAAGGCCCAGGAAGGCCCAGGAATGTCCCAAGATCGATGCCCACGCCGTGCATTACGAACCACCCAGACTGTCCGTTGGACCCGAAACTTCGTCTATCGTTTAGGCTGCACAGTGTCGGACTTTATCCCCGTGTTCCGGTTTCATCCTTACGACGAACTAGCCAGTTGTACGGCCGGGAGCATCCTATATGGTAACCGAGGACATCGACAAGGCAGGCATGTGTGTATACGTACATCGTAAAACTGTCCGCCGTGGCCGTACGATGAAACCCAAAAAAACCCGAGGGGTCCGCTTCCCCTGGTCTTCAACTCAAGATGCAATAAATCGCTGCACCCGGAATCGAACTCAAGGCCCATTCCCCAGATTTGCCAACGCCAGGTCTAGACCTACCCATTCGCGTATCGAAAAAAATCACGAATTTCGAATTTTTTTCGCCTTAAGGTTTTTGTGTAATATTAGTCCGGACCCGAGGTTTATTATTGATCCACTATTGATTTAAAAGTGTTTTGTTTTAGTTTTTCTGGTTTTTAAAGGATTATATGCCCAGAAGACCAAGAGGAGATCTTCAGATTGGAAGAAATAGGTACTAAAAGAAGTAAGGGATTTAATATCGACGGTATTCGCGGTACGGAAACGTTGTAACATAGGTATTGTTTACCAGTAGCTAAATTAAAGGACATTCGTTTAATCAGAGGGAGGGACGTAAAAGCAGCAATATTTACACTCGAAAATGTCATTCAGCATATCAAATTTTATTGGAGACCCGTTTGCAATAGCCACCGTTTCGTTTGGGTTCATAGCGTGGATCATTGCTCTCGCAGGGGCCGCGGCATCGAAACAGGCCAATTTTCCACATTTCAGTTGGTGGGGCATAATGTATGAGTTGGTAATAATTGTGATCATATTCGTGTTATACTTGTACAACACCATCGAGTTGTACAAGTTCACGCTCGTGGGATTGTTGTCGATCGCATTCGTGTACACCACCAACTCCACCAACCAGTTGATTTACGTTTCCAACGACTCTGGCAAATTGTGCTGCGCTGCTGGGTGTATTTTGTTGTCGATTTTGAATTTGATTTGGATCATGTACTTTGGGGGCCACCCAGAATCGCCCACCAATCAGTTCATCGATTCTTTCTCGTTGAAAACCCACAGTCACAACCATGGCCACTTGGTATCCCACGACAATAAGGCGAACGACGGCGAGATCGACGAGGAAGTCGAATACAAGAGATATGCCTCCTCTCATTCAAATACCCAGTTCCAAGACAGCAACTTGAGGCAGTCGCAGCTCACGACCAACAACAAGTCGGCAAATACCCCCTACGTGTCATCGTCACAATTAAATGGATTAGAGAACTTTTCATCGCCTGACGTACGTCAAAGCAGAGACTTGACTAATACCAAGAGACAAACTGTGTTTAACGACGCAACCTCGAATCAAAATGAACCCGTCAACGTCTTTAGGTACAAAGCAAAGGCTTTGTACAGTTACGACGCTAACCCAGAAGACATCAACGAAATTTCGTTTGTTAAAGACGAAATCTTGGAAGTAGATGATATTGACGGTAAATGGTGGCAAGCGAAAAGGTCGAATGGGCAGGTGGGTATTTGTCCTTCGAATTACGTTAAGTTATTGGATTAGGTTGTTTTATTTCGTTATTACTTGGAATGTATTTTATATACTATTATGGCTTACTTTTAATGTATTTTTATCGTCAATAAAACATGTCAAAACACATCGCCAGGTGAACTATCTAAATTGGAAATCGATGAATCTGCTACTTCAGCCGCTTGGCATTCGCCTTCAGGCGGATGTACATTATGATCGTCACTATCTTCATACATTTATTGTGAACAATATAAATAGTTCCATCCTGCGAAATTTTGGAATAGCTATTTCAACAGTCATAGCTTTTTAGGTTCCTAATATAGCACATATTCAGAATAATTCGGGTCATGAAAGCTATTCGTCCTTCCTTGTTGATGTTTTCTAGAGGAGTTTCTAGAGGCAATAGGACAAAGCTTACTTTATTGACAAAACAATATTCAACCACGCAAAACCCTCATTACGATGGCACTCCAACATCGTATGCCGCAAATAATCTGGTTTACTTGGGTGATGCTCTTAGCACCGATGGCTCCATCGAAACGGCTGATTTGGTTTATGATAAGCACTCCCCACTGAAAGAAGCAAGTATTAACAAGCCTCCATTGATCATATTGCATGGACTTTTCGGATCTAAAGTGAACAATAGAACAATTTCGAAAAAGCTAGCTTCGAGGCTCGAGAGAGATGTCTACTGTTTGGATTTGCGCAATTTTGGTCAATCTCCTCATATGAACCGCTTGGACTATCCATCATTAAGTGCTGACGTTGAAAAATTCATTGACAATACCAAGTTCCCGGAGGACACTAAACCAATTTTGGTGGGGCACTCTATGGGAGCCAAAACAGCCATGGCCGTAGCATTACGTCGCCCCGACTTACCTAGTATGGTAGTCTCTGTTGATAACGCTCCAGTTGACCTCACTATCAATTCGGTATCGGCCTTCAGCAAATATGTGAGACAATTAAGAGTTGCACTAGAACAATATAAATACACAGATATAAAAGATGTGGACTCCGAGTTAGCAAAAGTGGAGCCAGCTAAAGAGGTGCGCCAATTTTTATTAACCAATCTTATTAGAGGTAAGACTAATGATGTTATTACGTCAAAGGTTCCATTGGACATAATAAGCAAGGCAATAAATGGTGGGCATATTTCGGGGTGGCCTTTCGATCTGAACATTAGTAGGTGGACCAAGGGACCCGTCTTAGTCGTGAGAGGCACTGAGTCTCTCTATGTCCCTGACGATGTTATTCCTGATATTGGTAAATATTTTCCTAATTTCGAAGTTAGAGACATCAAATCTGGACATTGGGTGATAAGCGAAAAGCCTCAAGAGTTCATGGATACGTTGGTTGAATTCATAGAGAAACATGAAGATGCGTGAACACACGCAAACATGAAGATGTGTGTTGGCGTATATATATATATATATAAATGTATTTATAAATCACTCACTTTGACGGCGCCTTTGCCTACAAAGTCTTCATAGACATCAAACTTTCTTTGATAATGTACGGGGATTCCCTCTCTAGCCTTTGGGAGTAGATCTTTGTCTAGTTTAGCGAACAAAATTTCTTCTCCCTCTCCAGCTTCGGCAACTATGCCCCCGTACGGATCAACAACTAAAGAGTGACCATATGCTTGGTAACCACCCCCTTCAACATCCCTAGCAGGACTACACAAGACGGTGAATACTTCATTATCAACTGCTCTGGCTTTGGCCAACAAATGCCAGTGCAAGGGACCAGTAGTAGTGTTGAAAGCACCCGGATAAAACATGGCGAACGAGTTAAATGGGTTACGTGAAGCTATCATTGCCAATTCTGGGAATCTGATATCGTAGCATATCCCTAATCCCGCATTACCAAAGTCCCCTAACTTAAATACAGTAGACTTGTTACCGGAACTCAACGTTATCAGTTCTTTAAAAGTGATTCCATTTGGAATATCAATGTCAAACAAATGAACTTTTCTATGCTTGGCTATTATCTCTCCAGTAGGGGAAAACGTTAATGATGTGTTGAAAATTTTATTTCCATCCCCCGGATCCAATTCTGGAATTGATCCCCCAATAATGAACACCCCGTGCTTTTTAGCCAATGATGACAACAAGCTCGTAGTCTCCCCCGAGGGGATTACTTCCGCATAGTTACGAAATTGGTCAACGGCGTACGGTGAATTGAAGCATTCAGGCAACATTATCAAGTCCAATTTGCCAACAGTAGTGGTTTTCACTGCATTATCAATAAATTTGGTCACTTTCGTCAAATTGGCACTTTTATCGGCTCCTGCCTTTAATTGAATAAGAGCGATATTCAATGACTTAGCTAACGGCGACTTCAAGACTGAAGAACTCATATTTGGATTCAACTAAGAAGGGCGTAATTGGTTTAGACTCTCCTTATCTTTGAAGCTCATTTGAGGATAATCATTCGCAGTCACGTTCCTTAGCTACAACCACATATTACCATTGACCCAGATAAATATGCCACTCAATTACTATACAATATTAGCTAGCTATATCACTACCACCAGGTTGTCAGGGAATTTCGTAGTTTCCTTTAGCCATTTTAAATGAGGAATAAATACTTCTTCGCATCTCTTCCGTTCCGTTTCCTCGTCACTCGCAACATACTTGAGATATTTGCCCATATAGTCTCTCGATTTTGAGATCTGTTGATTATCGAGGGCAAGACCTGTAGTTTGGTCATAATAGTTCGGACATAGACCTTGAGTGAAGAATTGTAGCACTCGCAAATCAAAATCATACCCCACATTGTCGTTGATCGCACTGTACATCCGGATGTGACTTCCCAGGTCTTTATAGATGAGGTCATGGTTGTCCACTAACCAGTTTGGATAGTATTTAGGATACGATAGATGCATGAAAACAAGATCGGGATTGTCATTTCCTTCTGCAGACTGGACGGGGTCATAATGGCCCAATGCCTTAGAATCAAATTTTTTCGTTTCCTCCGATACGTACCCAGTCCACTTAAACTGTTTCAGGGTCTGGAACCACGGTTCGCCCATCACATGAGCGGCAGCGATGAATGTTTCTTTGTCACCTTCCCCGGCAGAGCCCTGTGTGAGCAAAGGATAATAATAATTAGGACCAAAAACATTATAGTATAAGCACAATAGCAAGGTTTTCAAGTGAGAAGTTTTATTAATAAGGAACATTCCTGTCTCGGAAGTTGGATTAGGGATTGTGCCTTCAAAGTCGTGGAACCAGGAGTTTTCAAAGTTGTATTCATTTAATGGTTTGACGTCTTGAAGCCGTTCGCGTTCAGCCTGTTTCTGATCGTACTTAGAGTACCTGACTTTATTCTCCTTCACTTCAATACCTGCAATATCATAAAATTTGGGATTGGTTGTACGAGCCCACGCGTCAGGCCATAAAATCAAATTCTTCTCTTTGTACAAGTCGCTCGAAACGATATACTCCACGTTCTTCGTAGGAAAGTTGTCCGAATCAATGTAGAATACATTTTCGAATTTGGAGCTCAATATGGCCAACATTTTGTATTGGAACCCACCAATATCGAATCTCTGCTTCAAATCTGATGATAGCTTGGAGTCGAAGAGGTTACAGCGGGCATTGTATCCCGGGAGCAACTTTTCACAAAAATCACGCTCATAGTCAGACTCCGTGGCAATGAAAAGTTCAATCGGCAAGGTAGACCCAGTGGCCCTAATTTGCTTTATGACGAGATAGGACAACCAGTTATAGCGTCCTCCCCCTACCAAGACGTAGCCAGCAGAACCCTGATACGCTCCCCATTCTGGATCAGACTTTAACAAGTTGCCAAAAGTAGACAACCCATAATTCTCTATAAGCTTGTTGATATGCCCATCCACGTATCGCTTATGGGAGTCTTTCAAGTCCTCGAGAGTTGAATCTGGGATATCCAAGACGTTTTCCAAAAATTGCTTGGAGAACAAAAAAGTGTCCTCACCAGCAAACTTCTCGGGTGCTTTCTCCTGTTTGTAAACCCCTTTTATGGATGGCGACTTTGGCTTGAAGTCCTCCAATCCGTTAAAAAAAACCGTATAGTCCCTGATTGATTTCAAGGCGCTGTGGTCCTGTTCGTCCATTTTCTCGCTACCATAACCTGTATCCCCTAACAAACCATTATTCGCAATACTCCCTCCTTCATCAGGGGGGTTATTCACAGGCAGAACCTCCGAATTCTTATTTGCTTGCCGCGATGGGAACCCAGGTGAACTGTAAAAGAAGTGAATAACTACCAACAAAACCACTAAACCCCCAAAAATTTTTAATCGCTGACGACCAAATGTCCCGATTGTAAACATATCCCGTTTTCCCTTGCGTTTTCTTCTATAAACTGGGTTATCAAGGAAATAAAGGTAATGTAGTTGGTTGTTTAGCTATATCGGCGCCAGACCTCTTTCTTGACTTGGCGAATTCCGGTTGCACATGTTGACCGGATTTACCATCGGCCATATCCGGTCGTGGATAAAGGTTCTTCCAATTTTTCAGTCTCTAACTACTATGGGAACTATTCGAGAACATGGTTTAAATGGGACTTTACGGTGTAGGATCGATCAAGACGAATAGGTACAGGTGTTAAGAATTACAATGATGATGAACTCACCGATTATTCTCGAAAAACCCGATTTTGATGAGTTAAGATGCAAAAAATTCATCTTTCGACTCTTCGGAGAGTCAATAAGCCACTCGAAGTCGCCGGTCCTACAAAACTACTTGTTTGGGAAGCTAGGCTTGAAATGGAGATACGAATTGTTTGAAAGCTCCAACATTAGTGAATTTAAGCAGCTATTGCGGGCAGACGATTGCATTGGGGCTGGAGTGACGATGCCAAACAAGGTTGCAATGACAGAGCATGTGGACATCGTGGACAACGATGCTAAAGCGGTGGGCGCTATAAACACCATATACTCGAGAAAGGAGAAAGGAACGGGCAAAACTTTGTACATTGGCACCAACACAGACATTTTTGGGATCCGCGATGCG
>JAJMHL010000020.1:0-64919 GCA_030566065.1 Debaryomyces robertsiae
ATGTCCCAAGCTTGAGCAACAGTTTACGTTACGCGACACTATGCAGGTTACAAGGAATGTATGCACTGCACTCTTTGCAACTACCTTCTTTCTGCCATCTGCGACGAGTACGGCGCTAGACACTGCATATATACGTATTTCTCCCTATTACGCTAAGCTTGCCTTTAACGTCATCATTCATGATGATTTGATGTGACATATAGAGCCAGCTATCTGGCATGGGCTATGCAATAGTGTCTTCCTGGTGTAGTTAATTAAAGCTCAGACAGAGCTCATACCGCTTCCTTTGAACTACAGTATTTCGAACTGTGATCCCTCAGGTGTCACTCTCGGAGCGGGGCTCAAAGACTTTCTCTACGAAGCCTTCAAACACATTTGATACGCAACATGGATTTCGGGGAGGTACGGATGCTATTCATTGGTACGTGCGAAAAACAGATCAAGAGTATCTACGCTTCTTGGACAAAAGGGCTCGAAAGCTTTGTGAGGTGTTCAAACGGCTGGCAGCTACGAAGTAACAGAAGCCAGCTAACTAAAAGATTTGCTCCATGCTGTAAAGATTGATTTTTTATGGTCAGGAGCTGTTTAGCTGAATAAGTGGGTAACACCAAGCCACCGCTTTTTGTACGTGCTCTCCTGTTGAATACCTGCTGTATACTTCCGGGTGCGCATTCATGCTTTTGCAGCAAAGTCTCGTGATTCTCGTGCGGCCTACTAATTCGCTTGTTCCATACTGCGCTAGCCTTCCACATTTTTAGGGCCCTTATAATACCCCTTTTGCAGCACCACATATTAGAATATATCATTGATTCATTGAAGATTTTCGGTGTATAAACTTCAACAAGAACTGTTAGTCATAACGCAGACTTTGCCCGTTCATATTCTGATATCAAGTCCCCTCTCAGAGTAAACCAGCGAGAGTAGTGACAGATAAAAAAAACCATTTTGTATTCGAAATAAAGTTGAACAGATCATTGTTTTAGTAGAAATGAAAAAAAGATGCTCGAACAATGTGTAATGAACCTTACGTTCGACTCGTTGCTCAATGTTATCAAGTTGCTCAAGATTAAGCCTGTTTACGACTTTTATTACTATGTTTGTAAAGTTCGATATGAAACAATTTCACACAGAAAGCTCTCAACCATCAAACCAGAGTATCAACAATGCCCAAACCGCTTCGATTAGATTACATGGTTCAGAGGGGCTAAAAGCGTAGATGGCCTCACTTTCCTCTCTTTGAAACGCTTCGAACGGCTTAAACAGCGACTAATGGAGCTAAAAGTAAGTGTATGGATACCATAAACCACAATTAGCAGTATGTACAGATGATAGGTTACTATATTTGCTCGCTAATTATTAATATGGATGGAACTCCTTATTGCTTGATCATTTGCAATTACACGTTTTCGCTTGAACAACAGGGATCTTGAGTTTTGTAAGCCAATCTACACATTAGAGTTGTACTTCTCGAAAAATTGCGAATGCTAATGGATATGTTTATTGTTTTGCAGTAATGTGGCATCAATATTTAAACTGTGGATCTGTAATGTAATAATATTTAAAGACAAGATATAATGCCCAAAGACATGTTTTAATAGTGGGAATATAAATTCATAAGAATGGCCACTACAGTATCTGTTACAGATTTCAAGGTCACCAACGAGTCACCTAAATACACGCTATTCCAGGACAATAGTGACACGGTTGTTAAAAAGATCTCAGGTCCTTCACCTTATGCGGAGAAATTTAAAGAAGGCCCTTCTTACCAACCTACCACCTTCAACCATCAACCTTCGTCAAGCCTTGATAGCAAGTATGAGTTTGACGAAGTAACGCCTCAAATAGGTAGAGAGTACCCGACCGCCCAGATTAGAGACATTCTCAAGGACGAGAAACAGCTACGCGATCTCGCAATAACAGTTTCACGCAGAGGTGTGGTTTTCTTCAGAAATCAGGACATCACAATAGAAGAGCAAAAGACGCTTGCAGACCAGCTTGGGAAATTAACGGGGAAGCCAAAGGAGTCCGGACTCCATATCCACCCGACAGCACCAGCGGGAGGGTTCCTCAAGAACGATGATTCTGGGAAAACTGATCCTGAGGTTTCTATAATATCTTCCAAGCTTGCCAAAGAATTGTACGTAAAGAATGCGCTTCGTGGTAAGAAAAGTGGCGAAGGATGGCACAGCGATATCACCTTTGAGCCTGTACCTTCAGACTATGCTATTCTTAAAATCATTGAGCCAACACCCACTGGCGGTGATACGCTTTGGGCGAGTGGCTACGCTCTTTATGAAAAGTTAAGTCCATCTTTCCGGAGCTACCTTGAAACACTTACTGGGGTATATTCGCAACCAGGCTTCAAGAAAGCTGCTGAAGGTAAATTTGAAATATTCTCTGACGTGAGAGGCGCACCAGAAAACATCGGTGACGAACTAACGGCAGTTCACCCGCTTGTTCGTACTAATCCTGTAACCGGTTGGAAATCTATTTACAGTATTGGACACCATTTCACGTCTATTAATGGCCTTTCTGACGCCGAAAGTGCGCTTATCAAGGACTATCTTCATGCCCTTTTGTATGGTAGTCACGACATCCAAGTCAGATTCAAGTGGAAGAAGAATGATGTAGCTATTTGGGACAATAGATCTGTTTATCATACAGCCACTAATGATTACTATAACGATGACATAGAAAGGACTGGTGTTAGAACTGTTGGCATTGGGGAGCGTCCTTATTTAGACAAAGAAAGCAAAGGCCGCGAAGAATCATTTCTCGATAGCGGGGCAGGTGAAAATTAAGGGTTTGTATGAATGCCGATTGGTTGTAAATTTATATGCCTTATAGATGATCTTTCTGTGTGAAGTACATTTGTAAAAAGCTATTTCTTTACTTAGATTGTGAACTGAACTACAAAGTTAGAAAGCGCTCATCTTTTTTTTTTTCGCGTTGAGTTGAATCGGGTCGGACAGAGCTCGCTAGCGCAGTAAGAAGGAATAATCAAAACGCCACAAGATTTCTTAAATTTACGACAGAAATTTATTTCTACCTGTCAGTATTGAAAGTCTTTATGAAAGCTTAGGATGTATTAGTTCCCCAAAAACCTAGCCAGCCTTAAGTCAGTACTTGCAAAGACGAACACTCGAACTAATTTAATGCAGCCGGCTAGGGAGTTTTAAACCCAAATTTCGAGAATTGATCACGAAAATAGATGTCATTCATACATTCGTAGCCGACTTATGAAAAATAGATCCATAAGAGCAGAATGTTTCCTTCTTTTCTGGTTGTCAGTTCTGAAATCTCTGGACAGCATATTTTTGAAAGGATTATTTTTCTGTACTGTACGAAAAAACGGAGATGAACAGAGGTTGTTTCTCACCATGCCTCTCTTTCTCTTGAACTCATTTTCTAGACACAGCAGCATGCTGCTTTAGACATCCATATACAAAATTAGAGTTAAAACTTCGTAGCTGCATCCCAAACGCAGTTAGTTATCGAGTAGTCCACGTCGGGTAGTCCACGAAATAGTCACCATCGACTTAACTTTTTCGGCGACTATCTATTACAGCTTTCGTTCTTGGATATTGCCGAAATCAGCTTTTACTGGCATGAAAAACACGATAACATGTTAGAGCGAATTGTATCCTTTTTGTAGAATTAGCGATTGATATCTAAAGGATTGCTTATGTTTGTAGGGAGGACTCTTGGCTCTCGTACGTATCTCGGCTTGGTCTTTACACGATTTTTGGCTGCAAATTTCTTCTTTCGAATGTCTGCTACTTACGGAAACGTATTTTTTCACGGATACTAAAATTGACAAATCTCTGCAAAGAATAGCACCTAAAATTTCTTCTGAGACTCCTGGGTTCTAGTTTAATGCCATAAAGATACACGAAAGAAAGAACTTAACATTCGAATGATTGTTATTAACCACTTTTACTTATCTAGACTAATTTACGATTATTTTAGTAATATTATACTTCGATAAATGTCTAAAAAGTAAGCTTTATAATGCAAACTTTATGAAAATCACTTTTGGCTCGGGACCTTCAAAATAGAGATTCAATATGGATCTGTTAATACAGTTGAGTCAAGACGTGTGGCGTAGAATTAACGATGCTTTTGCTCGATCTCGAGACTGAAAAGCAGCAAAAACGTTTCTATTTTATACGCTACAGAAGAAAAAAAGCCAGTTCTGTTTTTGCTGTTGTTAAGAATATTCATGGTAGTGGAAGTAAAATTTTATGCTAGAAGCTCGCTACTTGGAGATAATTCCTACTCATACTCAATGAATTATACATTGATATTCTTGAGTATAGTCTCACTAATAAAGTATGTTATGGGCTATAAATTATAGGGATTTTTTTATTTACTGTTAGTTTACAAATTTTTATTCATAGCGGCAACGATCCCACACTTCTTCAGGTTAAGTAATCTTAAATTTCTAAAACACACTATATACAAAGATTTCGTGATCTTGAATTTTACTTCATCCATCCCCATACCGATGTCTACTTCGCTGTTCTGAAACAGACATAGTACAGTAAAATTGTTGTAAGAAAAACGAAGCCGGCAAGCAAAGTATAACAGCCTCCATATCCCATCGAGGTTATCATTTTGTCCAAGACACCTACAAATAAAGCTGCCTGTAGACAACGCATTATGTTTAGGCAACTTGTCAGTGAAGAGGCTTGCTCCGGATATAAATCTACCAATAAAGTTGTCACACATGCCATGAAGAAAACACTACAGGAAGATACGAAGAATGTGAAAATCAAGGGTCCTGCCACATTCACTCGTTTTTCTAGGCACCATCCGAAACCAATAAGCGAGGCCATATTTATAACGCATGGCACGGCAGATACCTCAAGGCGCAACTTGATGATCGTAGTTTTATCTAATTGGTCCCCATTTTTGGATGACTTAACCCGTTTTCTATAGTTCCAGTCGATAATTTTACCACTGGCTATGGAGAATATAAGGGAGCCGATACCAGGTGCTAGGTAACATAATCCTACCTTAATTATGCTATACCCATATACCGTCTGCAAGGCAGTCGAAAATGATGCCAAGACCACCGTGAAGCCAGTGAACTGGATTCCTGCTGCTAGTAGTATCGTAAGAATTACTCTGCTGGATAATATCTTTACTGAGCTCCAAATTTTCAAATCAACCTTGGATAAGTTTAAAGAACCACTGCCACCGGTAAGACGCTTTCCAAAGTAAGTATAGATTATGGGCAGTCTGTTGATGATGGATTTAGGAGGAAGCGACATATCTCCGACGACAAGCCTGTTCGTCTCCGGGAAAGCAAAGATGCATATTATGAGACACAAACCACTACCGATCGCTAAAAACACAAAGATGGCTCTCCATGAAAACCCTTGAATAAGAGCTGCACCTATCAAAGCGCCAAAACCTTGTCCGACCAACGTCAAACCAGATACCACTCCCACAAAAGTACCTCTTTCTGCTCTGTTAGAGAAATCTCCAACACAACCGCTTGAGATAGATACGACCGGTGCTATGAAAGATGCCTGAACACATCGCAAAACGAGCAACAACCAATAAGCATTTGTTTGAGAGACACCGATGCAGACAGCGCAGTACCCCATCAAACAGACGAGCATGACAGGTCGCCTCCCGTAGCTGTCAGCAAAAGGTGCCACCAATACCGGTGATATACCCTGACATATTAAATATACAACAACTGCTAAGTTTGATAGGGACTGCGAAACCAGGAAAACCCTTGTTATGACAGGGATTGCAGGAAAATATAACGACGAAGACAGTGTCGACCATATTGAGCAGAAACCTAAAAACATGGAAAGGGCATACTTTTCTTTAACCAGCATGATAGAATATGGGGAAGTTCTATTCTCCTTCTCCAGACAGACATTTATAGGTTGTGAATGTATCTCTGTATTAATGCTGCTTTCTCCAGTTCCTCGGTCAACCAGGTCGTTACTACGATTGCTGGCTGCTGCATTCATTCTATTACCCTCACACTCAGCTTTCACTATAATCAAGACATCTACACATCGAGCAGTTCTTATAGTTTAAGACTTTGTATTTCATGATAAACAGTTGCATATTTTGATTCCGTCTCTTCGCTCGTCCGAAATCTTTCTCGGCCGACGGAGTTCTCGGAGATATTTTCGCCTTAACAAACGGGTGCAAAATGTTCGACGTAAATACCACCCTAAGTACAATCTAATTCACCCTTTGCAAATATCAAAAGCTATCAAAAACAATCTAATTATGTCAGGGAATTCATTGGGACCTTGCTGCTTCAAAACTGTTGACCATAAGGGTGAAACAAAAGGCACCTTCAAGGAAAAGTTCGGATTGAATACCTATTGTGTGGGCGAAGAACATGGTCTTAAAGGAATAATTGTTATTCTCACAGACGTCTTCGGTCATAAGTATAAGAATAACATGCTAGTGGCAGATGCTTTGTCTCAGAATGGGCAATATACGGTTTACATGCCTGACATTTTGAATGGCGATCCTGTTGACTCCCTCGATAATTTAGACATTGGTGCATTCCTTGTTAAACACTCATACGAGATTACAAATCCAATTGTGAACGGGTTCTTGAGCAAGTTGCGTGAATGTCATAAAGACTCCCGAATTTTTGGAGTTGCGCACTGTTTCGGTGCCAAATTTGCGATAGAAGCTTTGTCTAAAAAAGGAACTTTGGATGCAGCTGCTTTTGCGCACCCTTCCATGCTAAATGAAGAAGACCTCCGAAAGTTATCCAAACCAATCCTCTTCTCGTGCGCTGAGGAAGACCCTCAATTCACCCCAGAATTAAGGAGAACTGCGGAAGATATTTTAAAGGAAGCGGGGGTTCGCTACCAGTTCGATCTCTTTCAAGGAGTTCACCACGGATTTGCTATTCGATGCGATCCAAATGTCCCAGCTCACGCTTATGCGAAGAATAAGGTTGTTATCGACCAGCTCTGCTGGTTCGAGCAATTCCACGAGTAGAGAATAAATGCTCAGAAGTGTAGCACTTTTAAAATAGTTAAGTTTTTCGAAGGGCAAATTAATATACAATCTACTATTTCTCTTCAGTCTTTTCAAGTGTCTACGTTTATGTTGCAGCCGAACAGCCTCTATAACCTTAGTCTACCAAAAGAATTCGCAGTTTTTATATGCATGCTCACTATTTAGCTACCATCTTTATACTTTAGCCTTTATTTGGCCTTTTTCAAGAAAAAGATCCCTTGTAAGACTAAAAGGCGGAAGTGACTAGATGATATGAATGAGAGTTTCAAGAAGCTGAGTCGCTTGAGTTTGGTATGTGATCAGTGCAAAAAGAGAAAGGTTAGATGTAATAAAGGGCAGCCATGCCTTTCTTGCGTGAAATACGGCATTGCACATTTGTGTCGATACGGAGCAGGTAGGTCGTCACACCGTTCGACAGAAGCCGGCGAAATAAATAACAAACCGATCCCTGCCTACAGAAGCATGGGTCTGAGAGAGCAGGTGCATTCAGAGTTTGACAAAATTGATGTTGAGAGTCAAGATTTCAGGTTCGGTTCAACTAAACCAACGAGAGTAGAGAAGAACACCACATTCGACGAATTCAGATCTTTTCGAAACATGAAACCGGAAACTGCTGCATACGCAGTCCTACAGAGTTTAAAAGAAAAAATCAAGGATATTGAGTGGTCCATTCAAGCTCCGGATGTAAATCATCACATTATTCCTGCCACGGGGGGTGAAGAGGAAAAAGAGACATCGCCCGATAACTCGGGTACCAGTAATCTTACGATGGATGATGAGGATGAGGTAGGTTTGTGGCTTGGGGCGAACTTGTGGAGAATGAAGCATGGTTTTCGAGGGGTTAGTATTGTTAGTCCTTCGTCGGCTCAATTTTCGCTCTACAAGGAAAAACATGCAATTGAATCCGATGACGTGCTTCGCACATCAACACCAGGACCCTTTTCCTGGGAAAGTTTATATGTGGCGGATCCCTTTTTCAGACGATTGGCCCAAGATTCCGATAGAGGCTTGGGATTCAAGTCAAATGGTAGAGCCGGACCCCACAAAAAGGAAGTAGATAGAAAGAGCTCAGTTGAGAAGTTTAAATCGTACCAGTCAGAAGTGATGGACGGCGATACACTCAGTGAGTACAACAACGGCTCTAAGCGGGAAGAGCTTCTGCTGCGTACGGTTCCTACTGATGGCAAAACTACGGCTAAAAGAGGAGCCAACACGTTCAAAAGTTTCGTTGAATCCATGAAGGAGGAAAGTTTGTCATTGAATGAGCTTTTGGATAGAATCAGAGATCTTTTTCCACCCGTAACTGTTGTTTGGTACTACGTGAACAATTTCCTCGAGTCGAGCTACCCTTTTATTCCATTCGTAGATAAAGCTTCATTAAAAAAAAGTGTATCACGAGTATTTGCTGCAAAGTTTTCTGAGGACAATTTACTGAAGCAACTTGAGTTAATCAACGACTTAACGGCGTCGTGTGTTTTATTGATCATCATGAGAATATCATTTTTAGACTTGACTATTGACATGAAGCCCGAGACTAGCAAAGCTTACAACAAATTTGACGCCGATAAAAATATTTACAAGTTTCCCATTCGAAGCGATGCCGTCAGGGTTGCAAAATTTTGCATAAAGCAGTTTCAGCTATTCAAAAGAAAAAATACAAGAGTATTTGAGACCCTTTTCTTACTAAGAATTTATGAAACCATTGCTCCTGAAGACTGTGATATGAGTGATAACGGTGATATTCAAATATACAACGGCGTTTTGATCAGAATGGCTTATGCCATAGGTTTGAATAAGGAGCCTGGCGCTTCAAGCGACCCTCAGACATGTAATTTGCATCACCTTGGGCGAAAGATGTGGTTTCATTTAGTAATGGCAGACCTTGAAAGTTCCTGTGCTGTTGGTTATCCTCCACAAATTGATGAAAAATACTATGATACAGAAGTTCCTAATAATAGTTATGAGTTGACAATGTATGCTCCTGAAGAGATTATCTGCGAGAAATCAATTTGTGACTACTTCACATGTTTGGAAGATTTGACAAAGAATTTAAAGAACATATTAGAAATGAGTCTTAATATCCATAATCCCGTTCAAATATCCGATCTCGTGCGTGCCCTCGCAAACATGGATATTCTACTAGAGAAGTATCTACTTAACTGCGAGGTACTAATAGCCAACTTCAGTGAACTGACTCTAGGCGAGCAGTCTTCAAGTGTCAATAAAGTGAAAGATTATTTGAACTTTAAGGGATTCTTAGTAACTATGTATTTGAAAATCTTCTTGCATTATGAGAGCGTTGGCCTGATGTCATCCGCCTCATTCTACATGTACAAAGTTTTTTATTGTACTGTTGGTGAGTTGCTACCGTTGAGTATTAAGATTAATGAATTTATATCTGCACCTGGACGTTCACCGGCGGTCGTTATTAATCCTTATCTACAAATGACCTTGCACAGGATCAACAAAATGACAATATTATTTCTATTTCGTGTCAACTCGCAGTTGCGCTCAATGCACAATACAGCTGATTACGATTATCTCGTCCTCAATGACGCTCAGTTCAAGGAACTCATGGACAAATTACGTGAATTGTCGTTATATTTAACGCATGTTTTTCAATTTGGATTATGTATGCTTGAAGAATTCTGTCATCGGTACTTTTATGCGTGGAAGATTAGAAATGTACAGAGTTACGCATTGACTCTTTTGAAGGATGAAAGTTTTTATGGAATGTTCTCCGAATTGCCAGATAAGATATTGGATTTCTCAGTGAACAGTTCTTTGTTGATGATCGAGGCTTCTACAGATGCATTAAATAATGTTCTCAAGTTTTATGAAGAACCGTTGAGGGCTGCACAAGTGAGTTTCAAAATGAAGGAAGCCTTGGCCGATATCAGGAAGACGTTTAGCCTCTTTTCAGTTGACCTGAGATTCGAGGAAACTTTGAACAGTGCTTCTTCAGATCGTAGTTCGGCGTACAAAAGGTCTTATGGGGGCGATGAAGATGCTTTTTGGGGTACAGTTTTTCCTTCTAACTATTATTCTGCCAATTCTCAGTGGTCTAAAGAGTCTAAAAAGGATAGACATGACACAGGACTGGCTCCCTCTGATAATTGGGACTTGAATGAAACAATGCTTCCCACGATACCGCATGATTTTGCCGAGATACTCTCAGATAACCCTCAGTCCATATTTGAATGGTGCGAAGAGATGCCACGGTCTCCTTTTGAAGAACTATTCGGCTCGTTTGGCTACTAAATGCTCTCATTTCTTTTTCTTCTTGGGCTCCATTATTCAAAAATCTTAATTAATTCTTCAGGTCCAATCCAGAATCTAATATTCCAGAGACTCTCGATAGCTAGCAAGCAATATAGGAGCTTTCATCGGTGAGGATACTTATTACTTTAGTTTACTGGGTATAGCGAAAACTTCCATAATTTTTGATTGTTATCGCCTTCTATCCCACGATTTCAAGAATTCTGCCCCTAAAGACATAACGATCGCATCTTCTCGTTCTGCATAGCTGAGAAATAGTTTTTCTGGCACATCTTTGATTCGAGCATATGAACTCGAAACTAACAATTCAGTTACTTATTACTAAACCAGCTACAAAGCAAGCAGCTCCCTCTATAAGAAGTCGTAAAAAGATGTCAAACAACTGTTTGAATTAAAAGCTGGGGGATTGAATAAGATGGTATGGTAGCTTCTCGAAAATGAACATGCAGGCATATCTATTCATCTAAGTTGTCTAAATTTAAACGATAATCGTTGATAGTAAACGTCGGGAAGTGAAATTCGCTCACACTGCTTTCGCAAACAGATGTTGGAGCATATTCACGTTTTAGGAAACGCTAGTGGCATCCAAGAAATACCAAAAATTCTACTTGGGTTGGTTGGTAAAGTTTGAAAATTGCCTTATCCTAGGTCCAAAGACCCAAAAGAAAAAAGGTACCGCGCAGATAATAAGACTAATAAAGCCCAATAATGATGCAGCCCAGTGAATCCCGAGGTTCTTATATAGTGGATCACTAACATGTATCATTCCTGCGGAAACATTGTATCTCACCAAAGTTAATGTACTCAACGCACTGGCAGAATTCACTCCATAAGAATCAATTATATAGGAATAGGTTGTTAGAAATACCTGCATCATTCCTAAACCGAAAAAAAAAGTGGAGATTATTGCGGGCCATGGAGATATAGTATCGTACGTGGTCCATGCAATCCAAAAAAGTGAAATCGGGATAAACCAACAACAAAACATCAACGGTACTAATCGCATTTCAGGAGGCATATTTTCGAAAGACCCTCTTTTTTTGACCTCCTTTATATAAAAAATGTATGCTATTGGTGTTACGACGACCAAAGTAGCAATGACTCCCACTGTTACTGCAATAAATGGAAGAGAACTTTTTGCACTGTCAAATCCCCACGTTGAGAATAACATTGGAAAAGATTCAAAGTCTGAAAACAAGACGATATAGGTGATACTAATACAAATAGTAAAACAAGTAACGATGGGTTCAGTCACTGCAAAAAGAAAAGGTCTCAAAAACACTTTGGGTGAAAATAAAGAACCCCCTTTCGTCTGAAGCTCGTGTAGCGACATATACCTTTTATCATTAGTCTGTATTCTTATTCTAGCCGCTTTGAGATCCATAATAATAGGTTTGTACGTTTCAGGCATGAACAATGTAGTTGCAGCAGATAAGGCAAAGCCAATTATGGCAACAAGGTAGTTTGTCCATCTCCACCCTAGGCGAGAAACTGTCAAATAGCTTCCTATAACTGGTCCCATTGTGGGACCCAAAAATCCAGATACACCGAAGAAAGGAAACATGATCGTTCTCTTATCAACTTCCCACATGTCAGCAATGCTCCCACCTGCATTCGATAGTGGCGTAGTTCCAAAAAAACCTGCAAAGAAGCGACAAATCACTAGTGTTTGAATATTCTTCGACACCCCTGCTCCTATCAGGAAACAAGAAAAAATAAGCATTCCAACAATATATACTGGAAGTCTCCCAAATTCCTCACATAGCGGGGCTAAAACAGGAGCACCCATTGCAAATCCAATCAAAAAGAATGATGTCGTCATTTCAGCTACCTCTTTACTAACGCCAAAATCCGCAGAGACTGCGTCGTAAGTTCCAGATCCTATGGACGACGCCAAAGTTACGATGAAACTAATACTTGAAAGTAATAACGTGCAAGTGAAACGTTTACTGATTGTCCAAGTTTGGGGATCCTTGTCACTGTCTTCTGGTTCCCAGTCAACTATAAAATCATCTTTCTCCGGCACTTCATAATTGTCTTTGAATATCTTCCAAGTATCCATATTAGCTCAATGTAACACCCTAAAATCACCAACTCATTAAAGGGTAAGCCAAAATCAAACAGATAGTGCCTTCAAATTGCTCATCAACATGTCAAGATCTACTGAAGGACCCTAGTGCTTTATACCCGAAGCCTACAGCCAGAAAAAGATTTCAAACTTCTCGCACCGTTTATCCCGATTTCTGCCCGACCTTCCGACTTCCGATAACAACTATAACGAGGCGCTATTATGCATATGAGATGAACAGTTTGCATGAAATGAATGCAACACTTTATTGGGCAACAATACCGTTACAAGCTGTGGTCGATCTACTAGGAGCACATTTTAAACCCATTCTACTGAAGTTGTTTGAAGAGATTGTTCAATTGCTCAATTATTCCACATTCTTCAGATATACATACTCAGAATACCAGTCTAGCTTCAGTGAGTAAGATACTTATAAGTAGCCCTATCACGAATAGGCTATTTTCAAGATCTATAGAAGGCGACATGATGCTATCTTCAATTATGATAGTCATACATCTCTTTTAGTATAATGTCACGTCACTTTTCGCAGCCACAATGCTCTCTCCGGCCTTTCAAGGGACAACAAAAAGTTATTTCAGACAGGATGTGACATATTTGTCATACTAGAGCAGTAAATAAAATGTACAGTGATTTCTCAAAGCGCAATAAGAACCAGAGCTGCAATACAGCTGACAAATGAAAAAGTTAAAAATACCTGATTGCTGACAAACTAAAAATCTAACAAAGGCATATTGATGACAAATCTAAGAAGAAGGATAGAGCGTAGAAACAGCCTAAACGAGAGTATAG
Organism: Debaryomyces robertsiae; assembly: GCA_030566065.1. NCBI lineage: Eukaryota > Fungi > Ascomycota > Pichiomycetes > Serinales > Debaryomycetaceae > Debaryomyces > Debaryomyces robertsiae. Next base: position 13,172 of record JAJMHL010000020.1, read on the forward strand.
CTAGAGGCGAAAGCAAATATGAATTTCAAAGTGTATGGCGTGCCGCATAGCTCGAAGAAGTCGTCTCGATATCATTTCTCTCTGGTTTCAATGGTGCAATGGTGCAATGATATGGCGACTAACTCCCCTACTATCAACGGTGTACTTATTTTCACTGGAAATGAAAACATTTTGAATTTGTTTCGATTCTATTCGGCTTAGGTTATTACACCGATGAAAGTCTTGAATTTTGAAATTTCGGCATTTTGATCAGGTCGCAGAGGAGACATGATTTTGTGTCCGACCTACTATTTCTGCATCGAAGAAAAAAGATGAACGGTCAATCAGGATCTTTGAAGATATTGCACTCGCTTATAAGATAATTCTCCTGGCAACATTCTCATGGCCTAATGATTTCTGTACCTGAAGTCTGTTAGCTGTTCAGCCACTGTTGCACTTAAACCCTTCGCCGGCTGAAATTCCCATTTTATTCATTTCGCTAAGAGAACCGAGAGTTTAAGGAGGGATGATATAAAGGCTTAATCATCATAGTGGATTGCATTAAGACCAGGAATGTCTAAACCTGTTCGTGTTACGAAGGTTAACTGGATGAAGTCAAGATACTTATCAATCAAGAACAGCGGACGCGAAAAAAAAAGCCATTTCCGAATAGGGAGTAATTGTAAATATTGAAGCCACCCAAATGATCTGGTCCTTTTTATATACTAATACCACCTTAATATTTATCAAAAATAGACAGAAAATTGATCATTTACAAAGAGTTTTAGAACAGGAGTTCAGCGTCTGTGAAACTGCAATATAATGCCTATTCATTAAAGCAGTCTACTAATCTTTGAAAACAATTTGCATCAACTTCATCACAACATAGATACAGGCACACTAATTGTCATATAAAATCCACATAGTCAAAGCATGACCTCAAAGACGGAAAGCGAGTATGAAGCTTTAGAAGTCATTGGTAAGGGATCGTATGGCACTGTGCGCAAAGTGCGCCTTCGTTCAAGCCAGGATGTGTTTGTAAGAAAAGAAATAGAATACAACTCCATGAATAATCAAGAGCGAAATCAATTAATATCCGAGTTACGAATTCTCCGAGAGTTAAACCACCCGAACATCGTCAAGTATTATAGACATGACCATATTATGGAAAATAAGTCGATCCACATATATATGGAATATTGTGACGGAGGTGACTTGGCGCAGGTAATCGCAAACTTCAAGAAAAATAAGGAAATGGTACCAGAAGAGTTCATTTGGCAGGTGTTAGTTCAAACACTCTTTGCACTACATAGGTGCCATTATGGCATTGACGCGAAAAAGGTTAATTTGTTTTCAAACTCAATTGACGAGGAGGAGCCAACGATCGACTCCGAGACCGTGGTTATTCATCGCGATATCAAGCCCGACAACATCTTCATTTTGAATTCAGGCAAGTCAATTAAGTTGGGTGATTTCGGGTTGGCCAAAATGCTTACATCTCAAAATGATTTTGCCAAAACATATGTTGGCACACCTTATTACATGTCTCCCGAAGTATTAATGGATAACCCGTACTCCCCAGTATGCGATATATGGTCGTTGGGTTGTGTTTTATTTGAGTTGTGTACTTTGCAACCACCTTTCCAAGCGAAAACACATTTGCAATTGCAAAGCAAAATCAAACAAGGCATCATTCCAAACCTACCTAGTGCTTACTCGTCCCAATTGAGATCTACGATTAAAGAATGTATCACCGTCGATCCAGACTTACGACCCTCATGCTACGATTTATTGGAGACATTATCTATTCGGTTTTTACGTAAGGAAATGGAGCTAAAAGACATTAGTTCCAATTTGAACGAATTCCAGAAGCAATTAATAACCAAAAATGACGAATTAAAAAAGAAGGAAGCTCTTTTGACCAGCATTGAAAGGAAAATTTTTGTTCAAAAGGGCGAGTTGGAGGAGGAGTACAACAATATGCAAAAAAAATGCAATTCACAAAAGAAACAACTCGAGGAAGAATTAATGGAAGAGTTTGAAATGAGAAAGAAATCTATGGACCAAGAGGCGAAGGAAGTAAGGTTAGGATATCAAAGGGAGTTTAAGTTAGTTGTTGAACAAGAAGTACAAATAAGGCTCAAGGAGATTTTGAGCAAACAGAAACACCTGCATCAAATAACTGAATTGAACAGAAAGAAATCAGATCCATCTTCGCCCTCGAAAGCTCCAGCTACATCACAAAATAGGAATGCGTTATATCAGAATAATCACTATTCCAGCGAGCACATACTGCCAAGCAAGCCGAAGGGGCCTAAAGAGTTACATATAGATGAACTGCAACATCTTTTTTCGTCTCCACCAATGAGGAGGTCTCCTCTCAAGGCTAGGAACTGCGAAAATAACGACTTTGAAGCGAGTGGACATCCCATGGATCAATACAAGCCAGCGTCTCCCCGATTTCAAGGAAACAATTATAAGAAGAGAGTCACTGATGAGCTAGAAAGATTGAGCTTAGAAAAAAGACAGATTCCCGAATTCGAAGAGTTATACCTACGAAAATACAGACATTGACAGAATATGCAATTCCAGAGTTTCATATATCTGTTTCGATCTCATAATACTCGATGTATCATACTAAAAATTTACATAGATCTTTAAACTACGATTGTAAAATATAGCAGTTATCAATATGAGAAAAACCAATTGCCCAACGGGCACATTTGTATTTAACGTCAATTTCGAATATAGAAGCACAATATATATGCGTGTATGAATCTTGCATAAATTTCCATGTTGCAAGCTCTATTCAGTCCATTTACTTCCAGTCAAAGATTCGTACGCCTCAACGTACTTTTCCTTAGATTTGACAACAACATCTTCATCCATCGAAACGCCGTCCTTTCCGGCCAAGCTATTTGCAGTGAGCCAGTCTCTCAAATACTGTTTGTCATACGAATCTTGTGATTGTCCAATCTTATAGTTTCTAGCACTCCAGAACCTCGACGAGTCAGGGGTTAACACTTCATCGACTAAAACTAAGTTATTGTCACTGTCCAAGCCGAACTCAAATTTGGTGTCGGCAATGATAATTCCTCTTGACTTTGCATATTCCTTAGCTTTGGTGTACAAGTCTATAGCTTTTGAGGCCAATTTGTCGCATAATTCTTTTCCCACTATTTCAGAGGCCCTCTCGGGCGATATGTTTTCGTCATGTTCCCCTTGATCAGCCTTTGTGGAGGGAGTGAAAATAGGACGGGTAAACTCCTGTGACTCTTGCAAGTCAGCTTGGTCAATTGTCAATCCATGGACAGTCTTCTTCGTTTTATATTCCTTCCAGGCGGAACCAGTTATATATCCACGGACTATCACCTCCAATGGTATCAATTTCAACTTCCTCACCAATAAGGATCTGCCGCTCAATTGCTGCTTATACTTTGGATCCGAAAGCTGCGAGGGAAGCTTAGCAAACAAGTGCTCGTCGTCGTTGTGTGGCAATATTAAATGGTTAGGAATATCCTTGGATAAGAAATCAAACCAAAACTCGGATATCTTGGTCAAAATTTTCCCCTTTGACTCAATGCCATTTTGCATAATCACATCGTATGCCGATACTCTGTCTGTCGCAACAAATAGTAAAGTATCCTTGTCTACCTCATATATATCCCTCACTTTCCCCTTACACACCAATGGCAAGATGCCATCCAATTCTGTCGTATGCAATGACTTCATAACTGCACTATTAACCTTGCTTTGTCGATAGTCTCGTAGCGACCTGGTTCTTGTCTCAGTAAAGACCGTACTTTAGGGCAGACTCCTGAAAAATTTTATGAGTATGGATTACATAAGCAATAACCATAATAATTATAATAGTCACTATCAACGGTACAAAGGTTTTCTGTTTACTGATATTGCTGTTGACGGACCTATACTACACGGTGGGCCGCAGTACGAAGAATAACAAGGCACATCATGTCGTACGGAATCCTCTCTCGTCATAATAGAATTCAATTCTGGACAATGCTTTTGTATGGTTCTCATATGCAAGGATCGACGCGGTGTGCACGGACACGATCTCCTGTCAAAGAAAGCCGGAGTTTCACTAGCCACTTCAAGCGAAACCTATTGTTAAAAAGGTTCTGTCATGACGGATCGGGCGCCCGGTCGTACTTCGCAGCATGGCGGTCATGTTTGTGGATGTGTTGTGTTTAGAACATGTGTCAGTTATGTCAACCTATTGTATATAAATAGAGCTGAAACCCCCATTTTTATTCGATTGACTAGTTCTTCGTAATATCTCATACTTAGTTACAATGTTTGGCTTTGGCAGCAGCAACAACCACGAACAAAACCACCAAGAAGTCTACGGCGACCAACACGAGGGGAAGTTTTCTCACGAATTGATCGCAGGTGCAGCTTCTTTCGAAGCAGCTAAGCTTTTCGAGGACAGGCAAAGAAAGGAAGGCAAGCCTGTCTCGCATCAATTTGCCAAAGAAATGCTTGCTGGTATCGTTGGTGGTGAAGTTGACAAGTTGTTCGAGACCAAGGGCTTAGACTACTTGGACAGGGACGAAGCGAAGCAACACGCCATGCGCAATGTCGAGGAAAACTACGACAGACACTACGGTAACGAGGAGCAATGGCACCCAGACACTCAGCCACCATTTGACTACCAATCCGATAGATACAACTACAATTGATGTGCTAGTGTAGTCAGACATATATATACATATATATATAGATATATATTACTTTGCTATATACAGGAATAAATTTTATAACGCGAACGCGCTGTGATTTTATTTAATTACCACTGTAGGGTACTTTTAAAAAGAACGTTAGCCGGTTAGTCTTATAACATTCATTAGCAAGGATGTCTAGCACTAGACCGGACCTTAAGTTTTCAGACGTAGGAGATGAGCGGCTGTACTACAGGAAGTACAGCGGTCTTCCCAAGAAAGAGGTTTCAACAGTTCGAATTATAGATCACAATAACAAGGACTACTTCACAGCGCTTGATGAAGATGCTGATTTGATCGCTGACAACATTTACAAAACACAATCGGTTGTAAAGTATAATCAAAGTCACAAGAATAAGTATGTGACTATTTCGCCCCAGGTATTTACCAATAATGTGTTGAAGTTTTGCTTGATAGACAATAACTTCAAGGTTGAAATATACAATAGCAAAAGTTTTCAAATGGTGGCTATGGCGACGCCAGGTAACTTGGAAAGCTTATCGAGCGAGTATGGCGTGAATTTGGAGGGCATGTTCAAAGATTTTTCTTCACCAATCATAGCTGGAATCAAGTATCAACAGCAAGCATCTGCGAGGAAAATAGGAGTGTGCTTGATTGATCTACTGAACAATGCCATTCAGGTTTCTGAATTCGAAGATAACGACCTCTTCTCTAATTTAGAGAGTTTGTTATTGCAGTTGGGAGTAAAAGAAGTGATTTTGCCTTCAAACTACGATCCGCTGGATGAAAATAACGAGATCATTAAGCTTTACCAAGTGTTGGACAAGATAGGCGGTATTGTGATAAGCTCTGTGAAGTCGTCCTTGTTTACAAATAAGGATATCGAGCAAGATCTTGGCAAATTTGTTGCTATAACAAACGAGCTCAACAATATAGAGGTTGTATTAGCGTCTAAGGGTATCAATTCGGTTGAGCACTCGTTATCCTTATCTTGCTGTAATGCGTTGCTTCACTATTTGGACTTATTTTCTCAGGCAACATCGAACTTTAGTATTTCAAAATATAACTTGTCATCGTTCATGAAGTTGGATCTGTCCACCATGAAAGCGTTGAACATTTTTCCCAACCAAACTGGTACAACAAGCAATTTGATGTCAAAATCACTCTCCGTTACGTCTATTTTCGAGTTATTGAACAAGTGCAAGACATCGGTTGGCTCAAGATTATTGTCTCAGTGGTTGAAACAGCCTTTAACAAACTTGGCCGAGATCGACGATAGGCATTCGCTAGTAAGTCATCTAATTGAAGATACCAATCTTAGGGTCTTCGTCTCTCAAGACTGGTTACCTCAAGCTCCTGACATCAAAAGGTTATTGAAAAAGCTAGCAAATGGGTTAAAAAAAACTATTGGGAACGAAAATAAGAAGTTGGAAGATGTCATACGCCTTTATCAGCTAGTTCTTATCTTGCCTGCTTTGATCAGTCATTTATCCAGCTTACTCGAAGGCGTCGATACACTGGAAGCTACACTGCTATTGATTCAGAAATACTGGCTCGAACCTATTACAAAAAGCTATAATTCGTTGGTCAAATTCCAAGAATTAGTTGAAACTACTATCGATTTGTCTCCGTTAGAATCTTCTTCTGCGCATGATTTATTGAACACGGACTTTAACATAAAGCCCGAGTTTGATGAGTCTTTGATTACCATAAATGATAATTTGCAGTCAACTTTGTCAAGTATAAAAGAATGCCACGTTGAGGTTAGCGAAGATTTGGGTATTGAACTCGAAAAAAAGTTGAAATTGGAAAGGCATCAACAGCATGGCTGGTGTTTTAGAGTTACGAGAAATGACTCCTCAGTTCTTAGAAATACAGGCACCAGCTATATTGAGCTTCAGACAGTGAAAGCGGGGGTGTATTTTACAACGAAAAACCTAAGGCTGTTATCAGAAAAATACTCGGAGTATTCTGATGAGTATAATTCAAAACAAAGAGAGTTGATCAAAGAGATTTTATCAATCACTTTGACATATCAGCTGGTTTTTACTTCCTTATCCCTTACATTAGGTAATTTGGATGTGTTGACTAGTTTTGCAAACGTTGCTATTTTAGCTCCAATTCCTTATGTGAAGCCCATCTTACATCCATTAAGCAACTCTTACGAATCTGCTGAGAACAAAAAACGTAAAATCAAGCTAGAAAATGCAAGGCATCCAATTTTGGAAGTTCAAGATGACATTAATTTTATAGCAAATGACGTCTATATGTCAAATGGGCCCGGAGAGACCGACGACAAGGGGAAATCTTTTGTTATAATCACAGGACCAAACATGGGTGGTAAATCGACATATATAAGGCAAGTTGGCGTTATTGCGCTAATGAGTCAAGTCGGCTCCTTTGTTCCAGCCAGCGAAGAGTCATTTCCTCCAGAGATACCTATCTTTGACGCAATTTTATCGAGAGTAGGTGCCGGTGATTCTCAATTGAAGGGATTATCAACTTTCATGATTGAGATGTTAGAGACCTCGTCTATCTTAGCTACGGCAACGCACAATTCATTGATTATTATTGATGAATTGGGTCGTGGTACCAGCACTTACGATGGTTTTGGATTAGCCTGGTCAATTCTGGAACATCTAATAAGCGAAAAGCACTGCTTTACTCTATTCGCTACTCATTTCCATGAACTCACTGAACTATCTACTATATATGAGAATAAAGTCAGCAATTTACATGTGGTTGCTCATGTTGAAAACAATCAAGACGAAGGGGAAAAGGACGATGACATTACATTGATGTACAAGGTTGAACCAGGTATTTCAGATAAATCATTTGGTATTCACGTCGCTGAATTGGTCAAGTTTCCCAATAAGATTGTTAACATGGCCAAAAGAAAAGCTTCAGAACTACAGAATACAAATTCAGTAGATGAAGATCCATATATTCATAACAAAAAGACTAAGTGTTCTGATGAAGAAATCAAGGATGGCGTTGATCATCTAAAAGAAATTTTGAAAAAATGGAGGTCAATGTGCTACGATTCTGAATCAAAATCCAAATATGATTCGAATGAAGCAATCAATATATTGAAAAAGCTTGTAAATGAAGATTTTGCCGGCAGCCTCCAAAAAGATAAATACGTGAATGAGATTCTTAATTTATTGTGAGACATATATCTGACGACAAAATTAAATATTTTTCTTCTCCTCCATCAAGAACCGAGCATCCTCCTCGGCCAACTTTTTCACCGACTTGAAGTTGTCCAAACCCGGGCCATCAATGCAGTATACGATTGGCAAACCCCAAACCCATTTGAATCTATAAAACTGTTCAGTGCCAGTCAAAAAGCACCTCAAGTACTCTTCATATACCACGTAGAAATACACACCTGTACCGGTAAAGATATGCCACCATCCATGCCCTTCCAACACAAATCCATATGGCATGCCCCAATCTCTTCTAACAGCACGGATGTTTGAACATAAATGTATATCTAAATTCCACAATAAATAGCCAAGGACAAAAATTGAGACTCCGAAAATCATAGTCTTGTATAATTGCTTTTTTGCTTGCGAGTCATGAACATGCTCATTTGTCAAAGTGACAGACTTGAGAATGATGAGTGCATTCAATATGCCATATGCAGCCTGGTGGATTGTGGGGTTCTTGAGATGTAAGTAAATGACTGTCAACATGTTCGCAGCCATAAAGATACCTAGGCCTACCAAAACCGAGTCCCTCTTATTTTTGAACTCACTGAATACAGACCAAAACGGGATACAAGTGGCATAGATCATTGGAAGCTCATCCAAAAGCTGGAAATGATATCTAAGCGTCATATGGAAAAGCCATGAGCCAATCCCAACTAACAAAAACCCAAAGCCAATAAAGAGAAACCTCGGTTCCAACTTGTTTTGATAAGCATGAAAAATGGCAAACAGAGCTAACGCAATAAACACTGAATTCGTAAGCGTATTCAATGCCTCTGCAATATATGGTGACACCACGTAGTTCTCTTCGCACCAATCTATGGTGGAAGTTGGAATTCCCCAAAATCCGTTATCTTTTTCTGGAGGATATGGAATAGCAAATGGGAGCATTTATATCAATAAATTAGGTTCGATAAATACAAATAAATATATTTGAACAATTGGTTTCTAGTAAGCGTGACAATGTGTCTCAATTAGTTGTGCTCACTGATCAGTATATCCTTGAAAAGATCTATTAAGGCTGCTATCACTAACCGTACTTTCCAGATCATGATTTTGGTGTGGTCTTTGTGTAACGTTCACCCCATTACCAATTAGGCTCGCTTTAAAGCTAACCCTGCATATTTGAAGGTTCTATTGCTCATGCCTTACCAGCTTGTATAGTGCTTGTGTGAAATTCATATTGAAACACGGGAGAGGGTATACTGGTGCGCTTAACCATGGTGATAGGCCAGAAGGGAATGTCAGGGGTTTCCGTGGAAATTTCTGAGATTTGAACGTATCACCAGAACTTAGGTTACTCAGGCTATAGTTCGCCTACAAACAGTTGCATCATGCAGCGAAAAGTTCTTGAATTACAATAGGTCTTCATGGCTAAGATTTACTTACAACTAATATAAACTTCATTAGCTTAAATATCACCTCGGATAAAAGTAAGAGTCCACGTAGTCGGTTTCTCACACAGTGCCGGAATTGGAATTGGCAGTATGCTCTTTCAAATACTTTGAAAACTTGCTGGTTTCGTGTATTCCACACTCAGTCTTAGCCTTCCCCTTCCATCTACCGCTTCTTTCATCTTCACCTTCAGCTACAGGCACGGTGGAGTGCCAGTCACCCACTGATTTGTACCCCAAATCCAAAAGCTCATTGTAGGGCACTTTATGTTCGTCGATATACTTCTTAACCTGAGTGAAGTCCCAGTTACATAAGGGGTTAATTTTTATGGTCCCACTTGACTCCTCTATCTCAACAACAGGTAAAGAGCCGCGTGAACCACCTTGGGACTTTCTTCTTCCTGTTAGCACTGCTACTACTTCCAACTCCTTGTATGCTCTCTGCGAAGGCTCTACCTTGACTAAGAAGTCATAGTACGAATCGTCAGTCTCCCACAATTGATCCCCATATTTCTCGGAAAATTCTGTATCGTTGTTAACGTCCAAAGGCTTGTATGTGTGAATGTTTGGGTTATACTTCTTTTTGATGTTGTGCACTAAATCGTAAGTCTGTGGGAAATGGTACAACGTATCAATAAAAATAAGGTCAATGATATGTTTGTCATCTGTGCTCATCTTAGAAATCATATCGATTGTAACTAAACCAGTTAATCCAAATGCTGTAGTTTGGAACAAGTTGGGAAACGTGATGTAAGCCCACTTTATAATTTCTTGCGGCGACAAATTCTGAAGTGTCTCATTTAAGTGCTGTAAGTGCTGTTCAGTGATATGAACTGGGCCCGTAACTGTCATATTTCAGTACTATCAACCTCGAGTATACGACGTAGCAGTCATAAATGCAAATTTCCAAGTATAAATCTAAAATCAAAAGGCTGCACGAGTCACCTGATATGATGAAATGCTGACATTCATACTGCTGTCAATGGTTCATCAGCGCAAAGGTTCTTCCTAATGTGAAGGGTAAAAGAGTCGTCTAACCACGAATCAAAGACAAGTAGCATAAGGTGGCGAGAGGCAGCACTATATCATACATTTTGGATGATAACGTGTCAAAACTAGAAACTACATGTGTATTGTCAAAGTGCATTTGTCACCATGAGTAGAGAATCCTCTAAGTTAATCGATAGCACCTACTGAGCTTCAGGCTCTTGTGAACGAGATGCGATATCCCTCAAGTTTCATCGTATGCTAGTAGTATGCGTGGAACTAAATAAAATTTTAGGAAACGAGGCAATGTACTTTGCTGCTGGAAATTTCGCAACCTTTTATGTGTGGGAGAAATGAACTGCACCATTATGGTGCTCTTGACTCAAATCACTTAGTGACAGTCCTCCGCGGAGTTTTGCACAGGACTTATAGGACATGATAGCTCTCTACAGTGTTAACGACAACATCGATCACTCCCAATCATCTCCTACCATCTCTCGTGTATCTTTTTTTCAGGTGCTCCGAAATCAGGCTACTACAGCATATGAAAACTTTCAGGCGAGCAAAAAAAGAAACTATCGTGATGTCTGGATAATGGTACCACTGGGTCGCAAAGTTATAGGTCTTTGACGTATATTCCACGAACACATTACTGACGGATTGGTTCGACCAAACCCATCTCGAAGAAAATGTGAACTGTACAAATGAAGTAGCATCAGGGTAGCATGACGTAACAGGAGATCCAAATAGCTAGGCTTCGATTCTTTCTAGTTCGACTTGATTACAACATTATGCTTCTTGTTAGCTCCTCCTCACTTTTTTGCACGGTGTTGTTGCCCTATTACTTCATATTGTTGAAAGTTAAAAAAGATCTCTACAGATAGTACATAAAGCCCATCAGCACATTTGTTACCGAATTGCTTTCGAAAGAAATGAAAAGCCTGAACTAAGCTGATATAGAGCCAATGCTATTTTCAGCGAAATGACTATAGAGCATATAAACCTTCATGACCCATGCTTTAGGAGAGATTCGATACTGACTATTCAATACGATAAGCCGCTGCTTTTGTGTGCGTTGGTTTACCAAACGATTAGACAACAGATCGCGTATCAGCATTAAACCTCGTATAAATAGTTGGTAGATGATCAAGGCAAGTCGTTGAGCTGACAATGAAAAGCATATACTTGTTGTATAGTGTAATCGACATAGGCTACACCAAGTCACTCTTAGTAGTAGACACTCACGGGACGTTATACTATGCTATACTTGGTAATAAATACGCAAACTTAATACAAACAGCTAAGCAGGACTTTCTTCGTTTGAGGAGATATGTGCTTCAGCCAATAATTGGTAAATTCAACGATGCTATTCGTAAGACGTTGGAGCTGTACAAAGCATTGGCCGAAGACCCAAGAAAGATCGGCCGCTCAGACCATAGAATTCACTATGAGCATATATTCGGAACAAAATTTCAGCGGAAGGTATGGGATTTCCTTGTTACGAAAACGAAAGCTCTGGAACCCTTAAGCTACAGCCATATAGCAGAGGAATTGGGTATACCTAACTCTTCCAGAGCAGTAGGAAACGCTGTTGGTGCTAATAAAATTGCGCTTTTGGTCCCCTGCCATCGGGCAGTTACCAAGCTGGGTCAAATAACGGGCTATCGATGGGGCACAAACTTGAAGCGAAAAGTTTTGGCTTTGGAAAGAAGATGAATGAACAGAAGGTAATTTTAGAGACAAAGCCAAACTTATTTGGGCGGAATCCAATGCTTAACCGCGTATAGAGGAATTGAAGAGGTCTGAGTTATCTATCTATTCAGGATTTGGCTCGTAATGTTATGGCGGGAGTGACCCAAGTAATGTCACAGCAAAAAAGAAAAGAAAGTTTAACTATTTTTGAAGAAGTCAAAAGAAGAAATTCACGATATGTGTTTGCGAATTCTGAAACTATCGGACTAGAGCAAGACTGCATGACCCACTAAACACTACTACCATGAGACATGAGGACAAAAATTATGAAATTGGGTGACCTGAAAATTGCAAATGGACAACCTTGCTCTATCGGTTGCCGTGAATACATAGCAACGGTCGACATTGAGAAGAAAGAGAAAGTTTATTAATGTTGAGAATCTCAACACTCTTTCTTTTTTCGCAGCCACCTTTAGGGATCACATTGTGGCTAACAAGGCCTGCAACTGAGCTCCAACTGATTCTCATTGACTTTTGACAAAGGTAGTCTGCTCGATAGAGATAGATCATGTCTCTCACATCCGCAGATATGACCACTCGCATGTTTGTAAACGAGGTTTTTCGGTGTGTGTATCATATAGTGTCAAGGATATACATAATTTAGAAAAAATATATAATAGAGAAAGGTTTCTTCTTAAACTATGTGAAAAGGCAAGAATATCAAAGCCACATTAGTTTAGAATATCCTCATATTTGTATTTATTTATTATTTATTGAACTCATAGTAGTTTTTTAGTTGATTTAATCGTGCTTCGTTCAAATGTGGTTCCTGGTTCAACTTGAATGTTTCAAAATACTCAAAACTGGCCATAAAGTTTTCAAAATTGATTTTATCAAACTCTCTTAACCGTATAGACTCGAATTCATAGTTATTATTTGTTTTGTTTTTGAGAATCGAACTGACTTTAGGAGTCCGTGTAGAAGAAAAGGACTGCCTGAAAGAATTTCGGTTCGTAGATAGTCTTCTCCATAACGTATTACTGCTGCTTGGGTCGGAAAAGTTGCCGAGATCAGCCTTGTTCATGTAGTGGCCGTTATACACAACTACGTCAACGAATTGATTAAACTTGATTTTTGGATCGATGGTATCCTGATGGAAAAGCAGCAAATCTAATTTGGTATAATGCTGAGTATCCTCTATCACTGGCATCTTCATCGTCACAGGTAAGAAGTTTTCCCCGGTGGGAGTTTTTAGCATTTCGTCAAAACCACTGGGTGACGTCTTGATCATCTTTTTGAATTTGTCTTTGATTGACCGCCTCAAACTAGTCTGAGATGGCACTTCTTCGAAAGGGGTCAATTCCATAGGAACGCACTCTTCGCGAATACTGGTGTCAGAATCACTGTCAAAGTTGATATCAAGTAGCGATTCATATTTGTCGATACCGGGCTGAACCCCATCAAGGTCTACTGCTGTTTCTGGTACCAATGAAATCGCCGACGAAATGTCCGGGTTCTTGTACTTGTTGAATATTTCTAATTCGCCGATATCAACATCTTCCGAAGAGGCATCACTTGAGCTTTCATCATCTGTCCGCTCGAATATCGACGATGGGTTGCTGCTATTCTTCTCTAGAGGCTGCTTTTCTGCTCGCATCAACCTTTTAATTTTGTATCCGATTGTGCTGCTAGATCCATACGTCATCGTAGCAAAGTATAGCAATTTTATGGCCTTGTGAGTTCACACGTCGCTTACGATCAGAATCGTATTCCGGTAGGCGGCTTGCTTTTAACATGAAAGCCCAATTCTCCGGTCCAATTTTCTGGTCATGATTGTGGTTTTCGCATCCATTTCAATATGTGTCTGCGGCTCATGCCGTTCTACGCCTTTTACCTACCGTCCTCCTTTTGAAAAGATCTCACATGTCCTACCCGCATCCGCCTCAGTGAACAACCTTTCGGAGAGTTTTGAAATTGGTTCCGTTTGTTCCGCACCTTATCTGGAACACTGGCATACCAGCCTACATCGCGAAGTCCTTCGATATCTAATGAAACCTTAAGCACAAGCCTCTATTAAATCTCACCTTTATTGCAGCTCATTGTAACTCATACATCATTATGGGGAGCCCTTTATCATACCATCAGAACGATGTCTGTGTATCGAGCTATCAGTGCCAAGTCCGTCTGCGAAATGATACTCGGTGGAACTCTTCTAGAATCAGGCATGCCTGCACACTGGTCCAGGATGTTTTCACGATGGCCTTCTACCTCCTTCGGGCGGATGAGAATGGAATGCCACGGGTATAAATAGCAGCAATATAAATAAAACGAAATCGTATTTTTGGTTTGATTCCTAGTTGCTGGTCATCAGGAGAGAAAGCTTACAATAGGAGGCGAGACATGTCTTCTGAGTTTGAAAAAGAGAAGATTTTACCGGGCAATGATCCCAAATCACCATATTACGTGAATGTACCTAATCGGAATGCCAGGCCCATCGATGAGTTGGTGACGTACTTCAAGTATTGGAAGCGGTTTATACGGTCGTTGATATACTACTTGAAGGAGATTAGTGTAAGCAAGGAGTTTTCGGCAAACATAAACTACCAGTTGATCAACTCGGTGCAATTTCCGGGGTTCAAGGACTTGCCCTCGAAGTACCAGAGTAACATCGAGAGTCTCAGCAATGCCAACCAGGGTACTCCCTCGAAAGAATTGAAAAAAAACCCGTCGAGTTCGAGCTTGAGCAGTCTCGGGAGCCCTCAGGCTTCGGGATCTGCGGCACCTGGGACTATTGGTTCTGGCAATGGAAGCGGTACTAGCAGCAGTGGCAACAATAGCGGTGGTGAGCTTCCCAGCCCGCCAAACGGGGAGAAGAGACCCGGCTTGTTTAAGAGTAAATCTAACAACTCTACTTTCATGAAGCGTAGTGGCGGCAGCGGCGAGAGCGATACCGCTTCACTTGCCGGATCTGGTGGGCACTCAACTCACAAACGTACCACATCGAGTACCAGTTTGTTCAAAAACCATCTTAATCATGCTTTGAACTCGTCCTTGCATCTTCAACAAGGCAATCAATTGTCTCCACAGCTTCCCCAAGGCCCACTGCACGCCACGCAGAACACGAACGACGTGATGATACCCCCAGAGGCTTTTCCTCCTGACTCTCTCTTCAATAACTTGGCACCTCTTTTGATAAACCACCACTTCCATTTGTTTCAGTCGCAAATGAAGACTCATAAAGAATTGAGCACAAAATTATTACCCAGATTGGAGACTCTTTTGAAGAATTTATCCATGAAAATTAAGGAAATTAAGTCAAGTTTAAAGAACGATTCGTTTGCTAATGATACAGTAGCTAAGGAAATCAGTTCAACGGGGAAGATTCTTACCACTTATACGAATTCCGTTGTAAGATATTGCGACCTGAAGCCTGTCTTGAAGAAGCACGATGAAGAGCTTACAGAAGAAGATATGGGAGTGATGGACGACCCCTTCTTGCTCAAGTTGCAAGTTGATCATCAATTAAGGAACCAGTTGGTACAGGAAAACTATTTATTTGCATCCTACTTAAATTTACAGAACATATCAAAAGATTTATTGACATACGTTTTGAAGGAATTGAATTACATCACAGAGAGGTTTGCTAAATTGGTTCACCAAGAAGCAATGTTTACGTCGTCGGACGACTTAGTTCTGACTAGTCTTTTAGAGAATTTGAAGAAAATGCAAAGGTCTTCACAAGCTTGTTGGGAATTTTTCATTTCACACAACAAAAATTTCTTAAATATATACGAGAGTACGCCGTTCTCTGAAAAGAAAGAAATTCGAAATTTAAGCAAGATATCATTACCATATTCTAGCTCAATTCACAACAAGTGCATCCGGTCGGGCATTATATACAAGAAACTGAAAATTTTGAAGAACTATAGCGGCAACTTTTACGTTTTGACGTGTAATTACTTGCACGAATTTAAGTTTGAACACGATCACCAGCAGGACGATCAAAAGCAACAAAATGGTTCTCAGTCGCAGCCTTCGCAGAAGAAGAAATCTAAAGACAAGATTGGTGGCTATATTGATTATAACGACATACCAATAAAGTCGTATAATTTAAACGATTACATGATCAAAAGCAAAGACCCCAAAGACTTCAAGTTTATCTTACAAAAGGTTTCCAATTCCAGTAAGAAGTTTACTTTCAAGTGTAAGAATATTAATGATTATAACAATTGGTTTAATGATTTATTTGAACTTTTGCAATTCGGAAGGGACCATTTAAGGAGATTTCAATTGGTTGGTGACAAGATGCGTTCCAAGGAAATGGAATGGAAGAAACGACACGAGAATAAGGCACCAGAGCAACAAGGTTCAAATCTGGCTCCAGATACACCTAGTCAAGTACATATCGACAAACCTAACGATAATACTGTTGGAATTGAAAAGCTGGACATTAGCGCCAGCGAACGGTCTGATAGGCCACTTCGTTTGAGCAACTTGCCCCCTGCTAATGCGGATCCATCTAGTATGGGTGCCACAAATGTAGGAGCGCCAGCATCTCACGGCATAGGTCATGGTTCTGAACACAACTCAGACATCCAAAGCCCTCCTTCGGACACACCAAACTCTTCCGATAACTCAAGAGTTGAAAGAAACCCTTTCGAGAGAACGTTGTCTTACAATTATCCCTCAAACTTTTCTTCGCCCGCCTGCTCGCCCAATCAAATCTTTATTAGCAACGCGGCCTTGTCGCCGCCAATTTTATCCGGAAGCTCCAGTCCTCAGCTCGTCAGTCACCAGGATCAACATGAGTCATATTTGAAGATTCAGGAGGAATACTTGAAACAGCAGCAAGAAATCTTAAATTTGAAAATCAAGCAGACTGAGCTTGAGCAACAGAGTCAGCAAACGCAACGGTCGCTCAGCCCACTGCTGGAATATTTCGTCCTCGGGCCTTCAAGTCAACTTAATAGCGGTTCCAGAGTCTCTTCGAGCGAATCGCTAGCATCAATGAACCCTCCTTCCCAAATTCGTCATATGTTGGACTCCAATAGAGATATGATAAACAAAGCTCCTCCGTCGCATCTTCATGGAATCTCCAGCACTCCTGAGATGAAAGACCAACTGTCCGATCGAGATAATACCTCTTTCCAACATAGTCAGAATTCCTCTAACAACACCATAAGCGGTAAATCTGATATACCGAAGGTCTTTGTCAGTTCAGATCACTAGCATCACCATATCTTACAGTACTTTATGTACTCATCTACACTACATTTAATTCTTTAATATACATTTTAGGTACTGTAAAGATAATTAATTCGCAGCCCATCAAGTATTGTCACGTGTCAGCATCACCAAGAAATCTCCAGCAAACACGTTCAAGGACCATGACCCGAATGACATTTCAACGATTGGATCGCAACGAATAGTAACTTTTAGTGTGTATCACCAGCAATCTGTTCTAAGATCATAGAGCTGTTTTCGCAGATAATATAATCAATATATAAACTGGTCCGTAACTCGTTCAAAAGTACAGGAGAAGTTAGCAATTAAAAAAGTTGGATCTAAAAAAAAACCTTTGTACAGAAAAACAAACTATCAGACTGATCGTACAAAATGACATCGAGTGGTCATTCATCAGGAGTAAGGAAGCACGAATCGGCTATTGCGTCAGACTTCGAGTCAGACGGGGAATCGTCCCAGCCCATGCCACCAGTGAGAAGAAGCTCATCGTTGTTCTCGTTATCCTCGAAAGAGGCATTGCCTAAGCCTGACGAAAAGGACTATGCTGCTTTCATAGCTGATTCCAGGCACTTCAGTATGATCAGGAATTTGCATATGGCCGATTTCATCACATTATTGAATGGTTTTTCGGGCTTTTACTCGATCATATCGTGCTTGCGCTTTACAAGAACGGGCCAAACGCTTTACGTTCAAAGAGCACATTTTTTTATTTGCTTAGGATTGTTCTTCGACTTCTTTGATGGTAGGGTCGCCAGAATAAGAAATAAGTCTTCTTTAATGGGCCAAGAATTGGACTCGTTGGCTGATTTGATCTCATTTGGCGTTTCTCCCGCTACAATTGCCTTTGCGATTGGATTCCAGACCACATTTGATGTCTTACTACTAACATTTTGGGTCTTGTGCGGGTTGACCAGATTGGCGAGATTTAATATTTCTGCCAATAAGATTCCAAAGGACAAGTTAGGAAAGTCTAAATACTTCGAAGGATTGCCAATTCCAACAAACCTTTTATGGGTTGTTGTGATGGCTTCATTCGTTTACTGCGGAAGAATTTTGGATAACTTGCCAGGCGGCGTTGTTTTAGAGGGCACTTTCGCTGAATTTCACTTGGTCGCCATTGGTTTTGCTCTTCAGGGCTGTGCAGAAATATCCAAGTCTTTGCACATTCCAAAACCATGATGTAAGCAGTCGTCTAAGCAGTTTATTCACATTAAAATTTACATAATAGTTATACGTTTGTGTTTTGTCGTTCAAATGGCGGTTTGGAAAACGCTACTATCTGTATATCTTTAAAGTCCGTGTCTCTATATTTTCCCAGTTGTAGTTGCCTGTACTCTTCCTCCGAAAAATTGTAAGGATCAAGTATACCAAGGTCCCGAGGGTGGAAGGGCAAAGTATGGCTGTGCTGCGCTATATCGGTGTACTGACACAGCTCCCAAAATACATTGTGTATCTTGGAATACTTCAACAAGTAATTCAACCTATATCTCCACAATACCTCTGTTCTAGCTTCTGGTGTATTTATGCGGTTAATCCCAATTTTGGCGAGTTCGTGATGGAAAGTAGCCAATACACACAAAAGATCAGGATGTTTCTCGATGCGGTTCATCAAAACCTCAGTCTTCTGGCGACTTGGCGTATCTTCGAGCTTCTTCTGGTAGTTATCGACATCCTTTACATAGTTCAACGAGTTTACGATGAAATTTCCCTTTTTCTTGAATTCTGGAGGGGTTGGCTTGATGTAAGAATTGAATCTGAGTCCGAACTTCTGCTTCGTAGACACATTCAAGCTTCTACCTATTACCTTTATCATTTTTGAACAGCTGGTAGTGGTCGTAGAATCGTAGAATACTTTAAACACTTTGTGTAATAGTTATACTCAAAAATATTTTCGACGATTAAAATCTCAGAAAATCTCTTTAACTAACATAAAGCTTTTAACATCAGGTCAAGGGAGATAAAAGTATGATCAGGAATTCGAACTTCGTATCAAGAAGCTTAGCTACGTCTGTGCGTCTTGTGCTCCAAAAAAATGCAAGTTTACCGCTTGCTAGTCAAGGATTACCAAAAAATGTGAAATTCTACTCACAGAATTCGGATAAGAAACCAGAGGAAAAACAATCCATTTTGACAGATGATTTATTGGCAAAGGCAGGGTTCGAGGAGGCAAACACCGCCAAAGCGGATAAGGAACAGCCTGAGCAAGAAAACGGAGAGCACGAAGAAAGGGAACGAAAGACATCAAGAAGAAAGAGAAGAGCACAGACATCCAAGGATTTGCAGCGTGAGAAGTATGCCAATTGGTTCTACCTCTCGAGTTTGGTCGCGGGGGTTGCCGGCGTCGGATATTTGTGCCGTGACTGGGATTCTGAGGAAGAGCAATCTAGATTGGAGGGCCAGGACATTGGAAACGGATACGCACCAAAGTTAATGTACGGTAGACTCAACAAGAGATTAGGGTCATTATTCACTTTCTTTTCAGAACCTGTATTCGAGAATTTGTTGCCACCACCCGCACCGGAAGCCTATCGCCGTCCATTGACGTTGGTCTTAACCCTAGATGATTTGTTGATTCACTCTAATTGGGATACTAAAAATGGCTGGAGAACTGGTAAAAGACCAGGCTTAGACTATTTCTTGGGCTACTTATCGCAATACTACGAAATTGTTGTATTTGGATCGAACTACCAGATATACTCGGAAAACACTGTCGGTAAGTTAGATCCACTCCATGCTTACATTTCGTACGCTTTATTCAGAGAGGCCTGTCGTTACAAGGACGGTAAGTTGATCAAAGATTTGTCGTTGTTGAATCGTGATTTGGGCAAAACTATCTTGATTGACGTGAACGAGGATGCGTGGTCTTTGCAGCCTGAAAACGCCATTCCAATGAAGCCATGGGATGGTAAGCCTGACGACACCTTAGTGAGACTCATTCCATTCTTGGAGTACTTGGCTACGCAGCCGGTCAAGGATGTCAGACCAATTTTGAACTCCTTCAAAGACAAGTCAAACATTATTGACGAGTTCACAGAAAGAGAGTTGAAGTTAAGGGAACAATGGAGAAAAGACAACAAGCATTTGTTTGACAATGCGAAGAGACCCAATGCCGGGAACTTCCTTGCTTCCCTTATGGGCGTGCCTTCCTCCAGTGTCAACAAGGAGCCAAAAATGCCCTTGGACATCATCAGGGAACATGGCCAACTACAATACGAACACTTTCAGAAATACTTGAAAGAAAATGCTCCAAAATTTATGGAAGAAGAACAAAAATTGAAGGACGAATTTGGCAAAGTCAGCTTAAATAAACTAATCACCGAAGGTGCACCTTCGCCCGAGGATATCGCTAAGGTCCAAGCCGAAAGAGCTGCCGCTCAACAAAACAGCCCCAGCCCATAACCAACCCTCTGTTTCTGTTTCTTCACCGCATTGTGCATTCTCATACACTAAATATGTAATTGAGCTACCTCCAATATATGTATATACTTAGTCTATATAAAAGGCCATCACCGATATCGGACTTTACACGACCCTTCATCTTATTTGCTCAGACCGTTCGCTTTGCTCAAATCGATTCTTTTCACCAAACAATAGCTTGTACCACCAGTGCGGTCCATTTTCTTAGCAGTTTCAATCCAAAGATTGGCGGGTCAAATATCGCATATATTGCTCACATCAAGCCCTGTCTTGCAGAAAAACTCTCGGCGTCTACTCATCGGGCGGCAATCACTTTTGTCTAAACGCTTAGTCAGGTTGCTTTTGTGATTCCAACTATCTACATTTTAGCCTCGCTACAATATACGCCCTCTCACGGGAATTGCACTGTCATCGCTATCCTCGCTAGAGTAAGTATATATTCCTTTTCGACTAACCTAGGAGCAGATATGTGGGGCACCAGACTTTCGCGGATTATTACCGTGGGTGATATCCGTGTTTCGGGAGGCTTAGTGGACGGTGCCGAGAATATGCTCTTAGATGGATTTGTGTAACAGACGTGATTATATGATTGGCCGGTTCCGGGAAACTGATGGAAAAGATAAAATTTTATCTGATCGATCAGCAGTATGAGCCGGCCTATACTGAGTAATCGAGGAATTTCACGATTTTTTCAAGACATTTTTACTAACAAGTTAGAGATTGGTGATTAAAAAACACGTATAATGACTACTAAGGGTCCTAGCATAGCTCCTAGGCTGCAGAATTTGGCGCCATCGCCCATTGCCATCGCTAATTCACCACCCTCGCTGGACAGCACACCCAAGTCTTTAGGTATAGGGACCACCAACGGTCCAGGCAGCGTGGGAAATGGAGACAACAAGGGAGCCAACGTGACACAAATATTGACATCGAAGGAATGGGTATTGCCTCCTAGGCCCAAACCTGGCAGAAAGCCCAGCATAGACACGCCGGCATCGAAGCGAAAAGCGCAGAATCGAGCAGCTCAACGGGCATTCAGAGAAAGAAGGGCGACGCGGGTACAGGAGTTGGAGGAAAAGTTGCTTGAGGTAGAAAAGGAGAGGGATGTGAAGGAGATGGGGTTGGTGAATACAATCAACAAACTAAAGGCTGAAAACCTGTTCTTGCTCAAAAGCGTTGACCAAATGAGGGCCGAGATAAATTCTTTGAAGCCGCATGGGCTCAGTGGCACACATGCTACTACCAGCAGCTCACAGACAGATTCACAGTATGCCACAATATCCCATTATAAATCTTCATCGCCCGCGGGTCGTTCGTCGGGATCGCCCTCGGTGTCATCTTCATATTCGGTGCAACAGATTTCTCCGGCTCCTTCTGCGGACTCGCCACCTGTATTCACAAGCAACTCTTCTAATGGCCACAACACCATAACGCCTGTTTCGAATAACAATACTCCAGGTAAGTCGGCGCAGCAAAACCCGAATGATTTCGACTGCGGTGTGTGTGTTAAGGAGGAGTGTTTATGTGAGTCCGTTGGATTGAAAGATCCAGAAAACAAAGACGAAACTTTGGAGGCAACGCTTAACTCATTCAAGCCTATGCCAGCGGTTTCGTTACGTTCGAGAAAGAGAAAAATAAGTGAACTGGGATCCGAAGAAATCGATTTCACCGGCCAATATTCAACTAAGAAGCAAATGCCAGATTTGAAATTGTTGAAGAAGCAGACCGACAAGAAGACGGTTGAGTCAAGATCTGAATTGGTGATTCCTCATCAACAATTTAACGATAGCTCACCAGTGGATAATTGCGGTTTTTGTTCTGACGACACTCCCTGTGTGTGCCGCGAAGCAGCTAAAGAAGCTGCGCTTTTCAATGATGCATTAAATTCAGATCAGGATGAGTCGGCGGGATCCAAAACGCCTCTTCCTCCGCTTCAAATGAACAACAACAGTATCCGAAAGAGTCCACTTCCAGTCATGCATCCCGGCCCATCCGTTGAAATCAGGGATATTACGAATTTGACCCCTGGTGCAGTTCCAACTGTTGTTGGTCCAACCACCGGAAGAAGCGGGTCAGTCGTAACCAACCAGAGCATGGATAGTGGTACAGCCGAAGCTGCTACCTCTACTACGAAGAAATCCGGTGGGTGCACGGGGAATCCTGGCACCTGTGAACAATGTCAAATGGACCCAATGTCCACTTTGTTCTGTACAACCGTTGCCAACAAAGAGAAGGAGTCAGAGAAGTCAAGGTCCAACTCACTTGAGTCAGATACTAAGGATTCACAAACCCTGAAAAACTTCATCGATGCTGAAAACTCAAGCGTTAGCTCTAATACTAGCTTACCCTCGATATCAGTAACTGAACCGTCATCAGCTCGCACGAACCATATGTTCATTCCTTGCTCCGATGCATATAGAACTTTGTCCAGACACAAAAAATTTAGCTCCGTCGATTTTAGCACCTTGGTTGGTAAATTGACTACTAGAGGTATGCAAGTGGAGGTTCAATCTGTTGCCAATGTGCTAAGAGAGTTGGATAGAAGGCTATACAATTGATGTTTTGTTGCATCTTGATCAAAAGAGCAGCCAAGATATGGTAGAATGTAAATGGGTTAGGATATTTCTTTATATATGTATTTCTAAATGGGTTGGCTTCGAATTTGAAGCTGTTTTTAGTTCTTAATGTTGAATGGTCAAAATTACAATGATTATATCTTTGAAGTGCCGTTGCGTTTCCGCGAAGTAACTTGTCTTGTCTTTGACAATGTAGATTGACAAATTTATGAAGAGCAAGGACAAGCAGCATAGTAGTCGTGCAAAAAAATCTAGCAAAAATTCATTTTTTAGATCTTTAGTTAGATAGTGTTTGTAGGGGAAAGAGATAGTGAGAGATACAATGTTAGCTTTGAAGAGGCTAACTATCGAGAAGCAGAGGGGTTGTATAGCTGTTATATCTAGCCAAATTAGAAAGCTTCATGCAACACAGCATTTACATAAAACTAAAAATGGAGCATCTAAGTCTGATGATGAGCCTCAAAAGGTTACTCCACTCGACCTATCCAGTGCATTGAAACACACTTCGAAATTGAAAGTGACTGATAAAGAATTTGCTTCTTTAGACCAAGAGATAGACCTATCAAAAACAAAAAAAGTTTCCAAAAAATATACTCAAGACATCCATAAAAATGTATTATCCCCAGAAGTTCAACATGCTATAAAGACAGAAAACGCAGACCCAAGCCCAACAAAAAAGTTAAGACATAAGACAAATACCAAGTTGTTATCTGGCTTCACGAATGGAAAAGCAGAAATAAGAAAAACACCTAGGAAACGAAAAACGTTAAGCAGGTGGTTCACAAAGCCTTCCAAAATACTCAAGGCACAGAAGGAACCAATAGGGGAAGTTAAAGCTACAGAAATATTCAATAAAACAGTAGCAGTGAGCGATGAAGTGAAGCAAGCCCAAGTAGTTGATACAAGCAAAGTTGCTCGATTGGCACATAGGCTCGACAGAACCCTTTTCTCTCCAGGTGTACATTTCTTACAAGATCCAAGAACGAGGATTTATAACTTCACGCCGTACTTAAAGAAGATAATCAAAATCGATGACTTCAACTTTGATGCTATTGAGAGCTTCGTCAGCGTTTCTAAAGATCAGACGTTATTACAAGCGGCCAGGCGAGAAAATAAAAAGTTTTATTCTTCCACTTCATCCATGACTTCAGCATTGATGCAATTCTACCTTTTATTGAACAATTATCTGCCCACCGCAGAGGATAGATTTTCTTTTGCAAGGTTTTCCGGAGCTATAGAAAGGGTCGCTAGTAGCCTTATCATTCAACCTAAAGGGAAAATCGGTACATCCGATGAAATGATCTATGCGGTCGAGTCCGACAAGTCGGCAGACACAGAGATTCTTTTGTCTGCAATGGGTCATTGTTTAGAGGCACTTCTCACCACAGAGGAGAAGGACTTTGAGAAGTATACACTTAACTATAAAAATCAGCAAATAATAGATTTACAGAAGAAGAAAGCGGAGGAAATGCCTCAAAATGTTTATAATTATGCTACTTATGGCGACTTTTTGATGAGGTCACAATTAGACTGTTATGACGAAAGACTACCAGGGAATGGAACGTTTGATTTGAAAACTCGTGCAGTTTGTGCCATAAGGTATGACAGTGGTAATCCTGAATTAGAGAATAATACGTATCAGATATGGAAATTGAACGGGAATATTGAATCGTTCGAGAAGGAGTACACTGATTTGATCAGAACGGGTGCCTTACTAAAATATGGCTTTCAAGCTCGAATTGGGCAAATGGATGGAATATTTGTTGCATATCATAATATAAACTCATTTTTTGGGTTTCAATATTTACCATTGAGCGACATTGATAATGTTTTCTACAATCACAGCAGGAATGAAATTACTAGACACATCGGCGCCAAGAGTTTGGAAGATATTGACGACGACTTACCTACTCACGTTGCTGATACTCAATTCAAAATGTCTCTTGAAATATGGCAAGAGCTCCTAAAGGTGGTGATTGCAGATGTCAATGAATCTAAGGAGTACAAGAACCTGGCTTTTCGATTAGTTTTGAAAACGCTCAAGATACCGGGAACTATGAAGCAAAGACTTCACATAAATGCTGTACCTTTGGATAGAGAGCAAGTCAGGTCTCTTCAAACATTTCCAGCTACCTTCAAAACTAGTTTCAAAGAAGATATCACGCCAGAGGAAAGACGCCATAATTTAACACAACATCGTGATAAACTCAACGAATTCAACAAGTCAACAATAAAATCCAAACTCGGCATTTTATCTTACTACATAGATGTGGAGCATTACTTCGGTAATTCTAAGACGCCGGTAAAAGATTTGCATGCATACCCTAGGTCAAAAGATCAACCTTGGAGAATCAAATACACCATAAACAGAGTACAGAGCAACCCAAAACAATACTTAGATTTGCTTTCAGCAACCACAGGTATGCTAACAGCAGGACTGAAGAAAAGTTCGGCCTCTGATGAGTTTAACGATTTCGCTATATCTGGAACTACCTCAGATCTGCCGTCAGAACAAAAAGAATTTACTGATAGGACTAACATATTCAAAGCTTATTCAGCCATAGGGAAAGCTAGAGCTCAAAAGTGGGATGATAAAGACTCGAACCCTGTCATTTATAAATCGAATGATTAGCATATACATGTATATAATATAAGAACCTTACGATCCTTATCTCATCGGAAAAATTATCGAAAAAAGTCCGAAACAGAAACAAACGGAAAAATCGGTCGCACTTCAATCACACAATTTTCAAGGTTTCCAACACCCTATATAATATTGCCAGTACATGTGGGTTGAAAAGGTTTGAATATAGAGGATAATAGACAGAGGATAGTTTGCCACTTAAGGATACTTTTTGGCTTCAGTGTTTAGTTTGAAAATTTGAATAAGCTAGTGCGTCTGGTGCCAAGTGTGATGAACATTTATCGTCATCGGTCTACGAAAGATAGTCACCTTGGGCTGAAACTTACCAAGGCTTCTTCGAAAGACAAGGAAGCAGAAGAATGGTATGCTGCGAGTTGCTCCGAGGCCGACAACATCCCCAGAACTGGGTCAAGTAATTCATTAAATTCGATATTTGATTCGTCTTCCGAAGGAGATGGCTGGAAAGAAGGCGTGACAGATACTGCGATGACGAGTGTGGCCATGACGCCTTCTAATTCTATAGCGGCGAGTCAAAGTATAGAACAAGCGGAGTTGACCGACCTCATTTCACAAGAAATTAATTTTAGTAAGACAGTTGTCATTTGTGTTGGACTACCAGCCTCGGGCAAAAGCACTATAGCCAAGCAACTTTGCAATGAATTTAATAAAAATAACTATAAGACAAAAATATACAATGCTGGTGAAGTGCGGCGGAGTCAATTGCATCTGTTCAATAGCGCCGAGTTCTTTGATCCCAATAATGCGAAAGCTAAGGCAGAGAGAGAGATTTTTGCAGCGACTGCCTTGAACCAGTTACTTTATGATCTACACAAAAGTAATATAAACGTTGGATTCCTCGATGCTACCAATACTACCCTTCAGAGAAGACAAAAATTAATTCAAACGTTGAGGGATTCGCACATAAGAGTTGACAATGTAATCATCATGGATGTTCAGTGTACTGACGAAAGCTTGGTCGACTTCAATATCAATGGGAAAGCTTTTAATGCTGATTATAAGGGGAAGGACTATCAGACCTCGATTCGTGATTTCAAAGAGCGCACCAAACATTACTCAAAAATATATAGTCCTATCACCCCAAACGAACTAAAGAAATATAGTGATATTGTCACGCTATATCTACAATTTACGAACGGTGGGAAAAGCATTGGATTCACAAGTCTTGGGGATTCTGGAAAAAGTTCTGGAAGAAATGGCGTCCTCGGTATTTTGAAACAATTTGTTCAAGATTATCCATCTAATGGCGGCAAGAGATACTTCGAGGCTGTTGAAGCATTCTACAAAAGTAAGGGAAACACTACTGGATCAGGGTTTGAATCTTGACACAAGATAATTGTTCTGCATTTTATATCATTTATTAAGTATCTAGGGGTAGGTTATCGGGATTTAATACAAGTATTATAATAGAGATGTGTAGTCATCACTGAGCCGTCTGAACTTTTCAAAAATCCTCTAATGTCCTCTCAAACCAGGAATTGCACCCCATCCATTTGTACTTGGCTGATTACCATTAGGTAAATTATTCAAACCGGGTAAGTTTATAGCAGGCGCCGAGGAGAATTCATCCTTATTAGCATTTGCTGCGGTAGGCTCAATAACTGCATTGATGTTGTTGTTGACACCATAATACCAAGCGCCCACTTTTTCATTAGTATACAAGGCATCTTGGAAAGACATAGGATCGTTAGGTCTTGCTCTCGACCAGAACCTAGCAGATCTGTCTGCACCAGCGGAACATAATAGGTGACCTAAAGGATGATATTCCAATGCGTGTATCGCTTTTTCATGTGCATAGGGAATTTTGTGAGATGCCTCAATGGCCGACGACGAATTATTACTATCGTTTTTGATACCATTATCCGAAATGTACGAATCCAAAATGTAATGATTCATTGACCCGTCATATGCAGCTGTGGTGAGCATTGACAGATGAACAGGATGCCACTCAACACAAGACAAATCGGTCTCATGGTCTCTTATCACTAATATATCTTTCATTGTCCGTAGATCAAATATACGACAAGATTTATCTCTGGAAACCGATGCTAGCAATCTCTTAGTCCCCGTGGGTTGGAATTTGGTTTTAGTGATTGTATGCTTAAATCCATGTAGAGTAGAAACACAAGAAGACGCTCTAGGGTCCCAAAGTTTGATTAAATTGTCCTTTGAGCCCGATACGATAAGACCCAAATTTGGATGCCAATCAGCCGACTTGACATCCCAATGATGACCCACTAAGCTTCTTTCTTCTTGACCATTATTGAAATTCCAAATCTTCATTGTTGAATCATCTGAACAGGTGAGAAACTTAGCATCGTTGGGTGAAAATGCTATATCTCTGATCCCATCAGCATGGCCATTAATGATGTTGACGTTATTAAAGTTTGTCTGCCAGTACTTTATGACACCACTTTGATCTCCACTCAATAACCAGTCGTCGTTGTGGGAATATTTCAACGATAAGATGGCCAGGTCATGTGCTTGCATGATTGTCTCGAAATTGAAAGTCATACCGTTCCAAACTGTAAACTCTCCACTGTGAGATGCTACCAACAACCTCCTTCCTTCCGGGGTCCATTTTACAGTATTAATTGAATGCTTGGCTTTGTTTGACGAAAGATGCACAAATTTGGTTTGAATGTCCATGATGGACATGTTGTTCTTATTTTGGTTGACCGAGCTAGATGCGTACGCAGGTGACGGTAATAAGTCAATCAAGTACGAAGACTCGGGCCTAACTTTACCAATTGGCTGATCGTTCAACCCGAGACTCCTGTTGATATACCATCTTCCCATATTATTTCCATGGTCTACTGTCCGTCGATATGCTGTCTTTTTTTCTTGAGATGCTAGTTGCTGTTGTATATTCTGATTATACTGCTGCGTTCTTTCATTGTTCATATTATTTCCATGACCTCTATTACCACCCGAATTTCCATTATTTGTATTATTATACATGATTTCAACAAATGCTATACTATACCATCTAATGTAGCTCCCGAAACTCGAAAGTTGAACCAAAAATTGTGGATCAAAAATGTCGCACGACATAAGCCACATGCACCAATAATGTCGTACTATTGGAGTATTAATAAGAACAACTGGAGTGGCTACCTGCGCTTGTCAATAGTTGAACAACTATTCACGTAGTAATGGTTGAATTCTTCTATCACGACAACAAGGACACTCCAGAAAATTTTACTGAAGTCCACAACTCGGGAAAAGAAGTGGGGTTGGACGATCTTGAGGCTATTGGAGTGAAGTATTTCAAAGTTACAAGCCAGGAAAGGTTGGATGAGATCGCCAGAGAGAGAGAATACAAGAACCGCGACCAGATAACGCTCAATTTGGATTCGTTCAATGGTAATGTAGAGGCATTCAATGATAAAATGAGGCAATTTTACAAGGAACACTACCACGAAGACGAAGAGATCCGATACATCGTTGACGGAGAAGGCTACTTTGATGTGAGGGACAAACAGGACAGATGGATAAGAGCAAGGTTAGTCCCTCACGACATGTTGGTTTTGCCAGCCGGTATCTACCATCGTTTTACTTTGACGGCTGCTAAGAGGCAAGTGACCGCAGTGAGACTTTTTAAGGATGAACCCAAGTGGGAAGCCATCAACAGGGATACGGGAACCAACAGCGAGGCTCGGAGTGAGTATTTGAAGGCTATAGCGGTCTGAGCGTTTGCGCGTAGAAGTGTATCGATTATAAATGTATTGAGAATATTGTATCGTATTCTGTTTAGTTGAACTATATTACAAGTGCGATTGGGGCTTATTCTCGGGCACCTCCTCTGACAATTTTCACATTATTCTTTTTCATCCAAGATTCCATCTCTTTCCTCATTTTGACCAATTCTTCTTCAAATCTACCCTTCTCTTTGCTGAGTTCTTTCTTTTCGGTGTCGAGTATCTGGATCACTTCGTCCACTGTCTTATCGACGAGAACTCCTCCTACCATTTTAAAGCACTTACGACCATCTCTGCTAGAAGGTGGAATGGCACTCAATGTTTTGTCCACTATACTATGCTCATGAAGTTGGGAACCGATGGAACTAAGTTGTGTTTGCAAGCCAGTTATGGCCTCTTGATAATTATTGTATTGTTGTTGTAATGCTTGTGCCTTCTGATCTTGTGCCTGTTGCTTCTCAGCGTCTGTTGCCGTAGACATGTTGAACAATTTGCTGCTTTATGAAGAAGCTTTCTTTTATATAACAGTGAAAGAATCGAAAAATCGGTTTCGCTCACTAGCATCGTAACATGCAAAACCACAAAAAGACTGTTTTACATGTTAGATCTTCAAATAGCTGCAAATTCTTGTTAATCACTTGGTTTCTGTGACTTACAATTGTAGCGACTAGTATTACAAGAGGTTAGGTAAACAGTAGGTACAATAAGACAGAAGAAAGAGTACAACGCTGATATGATTTTTAAAGTGCTTTTGCTCAGCTTCTTATTCCGTCTAATTTTGACTTCTCCTACGAAGCTTGGCTCGAATGAACTTCATGGTACGCTGCTGAATGAAGAAGCAAATAAAGCATTGGATGGGATTAAAGCATACTATGTAGCAAGTTTGGACGAGATTGGTAAAAGATATTTAAATATTTTGAATTCACAAGCTTCGAATGTTGTATTTGTGATCGAAGAAACCAGCACGTACTTGGCCAAAGTCAACGCAACTTTGCGTAACAGTAACGGGGTAGTCAATATTGACGATATAGGAAAAAGGTCAGTTAGGCAAAGATTCAAGAGCTACTTAAAGTCGGGCCTAAAGCTGGCAGATTCATCTGAAGAGGAAGGGGACTGGATCGAATTCAAGTACGAGAATTCGACTTGTGAAACTTATCCAGGATACATCCCTGTTAGTGCCTGCCAATCACACGAGTATGGGAATGCAGGATCCATTGCATTTGCCCTTTCCTTTAATCCATCCACCCAGGTGGGTCAGACACTTCGTATCACATATCCAATTTCCATCTTTACGTTATCTTTAACCCTAGGGTATACCGCATCACTAAGTTATACAGTGCAAGGCACAGCTACTTGCAATATCGGCCTTGGTACCGTTGGCCAAGTTTTCTTGAAACCAGACTACATTGTCACTACCCCTAAAGGAAGGATTGGGAAGTGGGATAAGAGAATGAAGAGGTTCTTGATGGACCCTGATTATCGAACATACTCAGATTTGCACTTTTTCTTGCAGGAGAATACTTACGAAGTAAGCTGCGCTTCGAATGATGTAGTTGAGTTATTTTGCGAAGGTTATAAATTAGGTCAACCAGATTGGGAGAATCCATTAGGGGTCGGTTACGATGAAATTGAGTTTCAAAAACGTCTGTAATTTAAATATTATGTTCCGTTTATTTTTATACTTGTTCAACGACAGAGGTTTCCAAAATAGGTCTATATCTATGTAAGGGAGATTTCAAATATTTTTCTTTATAACATCAGTGTTGCCAATGTACAAGAAATTAAGGACAAAGAGAAACCAGGCTAATACGACAAAAACTGCACTGGCGACATAAAACCACGAATTGGTTATATCCCAAGACCTTTTGTACTCGTCGTTTGCCAAATGTCTAACAGTAACTACCCGCTTATCAGCTAAATAACTCAAACCCTTTCTCTTGTAGTCTAGGTCGAAAGTAAATATACCATGTTGATCAGGAATGGTAAAGTTAGCGAAGTATATGTAAAGGTCGTGTTCAACGTCGTCTTCCGTCGACGCTCCTGGGCCCAATGGGAGCAAGTTAACTCTTTGGTACGGGTCCAACATCTTGAATGAGATTTGTATTTGGTCCTCATCGTCCTTGACAATATAGGGGACCCATTTGTTGTCGACGAACTCAGAGACGCCAATGGTATAGAGAACCTGATCTTTGACACGATACAAAGTATTGTTAGGCAATTCGGGACTCTCATTCTTACAATGCTCAACGAATTGCAACTTCAACACGTTCTTCTCTTGAAAAGTCCACTTAAGCAATTCCTCATTAATCAAAGATTCTGATCCAACCCAAGCTAACCTGGCATTATTCAATGCCTGGAAGCCAACCCCCAAAAAGCCTTGTTCACCGAATGTCCAAGTTTTGTCTTGACGGATGGTCTCATCGCTTTGGTCGGCAGTGAACCCAGTCTTGGTACTTTTGATTAAGGGGAACAAATTTTCGCTATTCGAAATTAAGGCGGCAGAACCATCATAGGAGAAAACACTTCCAGGAAACTCACCGAAGATCTGTTTGCTGACTATGTTGTCATTCGTCAATTGAGGTAAACCTTCTTTTTCATTGAAATGATCGGTGTATTTGAAGTTTTTAGGGGCCGGGTAGATACCCAACTCGTTGATAAACCCTCTTACTTCGTCGGGCAATACAGAGTCACTGTTTCCCACCACAAAAACATTGCTTCCACTATTAATAAACTTCAACAACTGATGCAGACTGAATCCTGCTTTGGCTCCTATAGCCTTCTTACTACTGGGTAACAATATCAAATGATTATACCTGGGAGCGTCAGTCACAAAGAGCGACAAGTCGTCATCAGAATACGCATGTAAAGTCAATTCAAATCCATGATTCCCCTTTAAATCTTTGAGAAATTGGGCTATAGCTGGTCCAGCCGACTTCAAATCAGTCAAATCGTGTACATTAGAATCGTAAACCACTAACGCTTGGTCTTTGCCCGCCCCAGTTGCCGATAAACCACTAACACATACAGCAAAAAAAAGTGCCACAATAGTCGCCCATTGCTTAATTATTCCTATCTGAGCCATTGTACCTTAGATATCACCTCAAATTAAGAATTGCTATCAATAATTACCGCATACACTTAGTTTTGGCTAACGTGTTTGAAAGCGCTTTCAGAGAAGGTCATTTTTGTGTCACTTTAATTATGTCCCGAAATTTGTGTGCTAAGGCTTCAATAGATGAGCTTTGAAGACGATAATACTAGTATTTTTTTAGAGAAAGGGAGCTATGAAAGTAAAAGTTGAGTTTTTAGGGGGGCTTGATGTCATCTCAAATCATGTGCGGGAGCATAAATGTAATTTACCGTTCACAGAAGGTGAAGCTACAGTAAAGGATTTGATTAAATATATAACGGAGACGATAATAAGCGATCCAAAGGACATACCAGTCTTTATCGACCAAGGAACAGTGCGTCCTGGTATATTGGTACTTATTAATGATACTGATTGGGAGCTTGAAGGCACAGAAGACTATGTGATTGAGAGCGGAGATATTTTCACTTTCACCAGTACTTTGCACGGGGGTTGAACTGAGATTGTGTATTAGACAGATGCGTTTTTGTACATAGTATAGCTTCATAGAGGAACTAGACGACAGCCTAACAAGCCGTTGCCATGCCAATTATGTGTAGGTATTAACACGAGCAGAAGAGGGGCCGAGTCTCGCGAGATCTTCACTGCGAGGGGCTTATCCACGCTAGCACGTACTTTGTCCGCTATGGCAGTCAATCTGTTGTGGTTCGCCGCATGTATGTTCTCCACAGATACTATTTTGTCTCCCTCCAACAAACCTGCGTTCGAAGCTGGACTTCCAGGAACGACTTCACTGACTGCTGCGAATGGGATGGTGTAAGTAGCAACCACCGCACTCTGCTGGGGCTCCTGAGACTCAACTTGTTGATTTTTGTTGGCCTCGAACTTTTCTATCAATTTGGTCTCTAGTAAAGAGTATACTAGCTTGACGTCATTTCTCAATCGTATTACTTTCACTCGAATTAGTCTAATTCCCACAACGTCTATGTCGCTTCTTGGAAACCCGTCGTCTGTCAATAACGGAGTTGACATGTTTGCGTGATAGTGGCTGGAAAGGATGTCAAATAGAAGTGATAATTGAGACTCTAGTTCACTTTTGGTTGTGCATAGCTGATCATACGTCAATTGGGAGAAATTCGTCCTATACGATTTGAACTGGGTCTCATCAAGATTCAAATTCTTCATGACACCTCTGAAGGCATCGTCATTATCGTACTTGTCTGTAGTCATTATGAGCAGCAGTATAGTCTGTCTTTATTCAATGATGGCAAATCCCCATAAATAAAGTTCACGAAGAGGATTCGCAGAAATGTAATGAGACTTTTACAAATTACTACTTGATAAACCAATCAGTATTAACTGATACTGAAATACATACATATATATACATATATATACCTATAATACATATTAGCAATCAGCCATCTGTACTTGCAGCAAAAGAAAAAGTACTGACATTTTCCACATCATCATCATCATTACCTTCGCTGATTTCTTTCCACGATGCCACCGTCAACAACACAAAGCCAATAACAACTAAGAAATCACCAACTAGCTGCTGAAAGCTCAACTTGTTACCAAAAGCAACCCATTCCACAACACCAATCAAAAAGATTGTCAATAACGAGCTTACCGATGACAAAACCGGACTTGTGAGTGCCATCAATGATAGGAACAGCGCACTAAATGATAAATTGGCAATTATGGAGCCAAAGATATAACACCAAATAGTGAAAGTATCTTTTCCATAATTGAACAAGTTGAAGGAATGGAAATGCAACAACTGGGCAAAAATTATTACCGCTGCAAGGATCAAACATGTGAACGCCCCGAGCAACCCCATAACGAAATTTGCAAAAGTCAGTTGACGACGAGGAGTAATGATTTTGGCCAAATGTGGTGGGATGCATGCATACTTTTTGTACAAGACTTCGTAATAACCATATAAAATGGCACCAATTAGAATAATAAGATTGCCCCAAAAACGGTATGGATAAGGGTCTTGGCCGTCCTTGTCAGTACTCTTGTTTTTTGAGCTACCTTCGTCAGAGTAAGCAACCACAAAGACTCCGGAAATCGCAACAATAACGGAGGAAGCTTTCAACCAGGAAAACTTCTCGTTCAAAATAGGAATAGCAAAAGCGTAAGCAGTAAACGCCGAGCAATTGTATATAGCTGTCACATCAGAAGCATAAGTCATAGACATGGCTCCATACCAGGTTGCACCAGCGACCGTCAACACAATTGTAATAAGAAGAGTCTTAACAAAAATGTATTTAAAAGCGGGCGTGACAACAAAGGTCTTGAAACAATCAATGAGCGAACTTGAATTCGAAATACGTGGGTTTTGATGAATCAATTCATTGCAACTCGTTGTGGACATGTCGTTATGAACATTAGCCTCGTAAATTAAAATCGAAGTATGGTAAACGTTGTGCACTTGTTTAACGATACACTTTTTAAAATATTTGAACCAGTTGAAAACCGGCCCCTGAGGAAGATGAACCGTAGACTCTTCATGTTCCAACAATTGCGAATTGGAATTAAGCCTCTGATAATGAGCATCGCCTTCTTGCTTGGCATAATTCTGGTGCTTCATCTTGGTAAAAGTCCTCCACATAGATACGAGCACGGCTTGCATGGGCCATAAAACCCACCACGACCCGTGTGTAACGAATAGCATTATCACGGGCTCCTTAAACCCTCGCGTGTACGCCTGAGACGTGAATTCAGTTTGGAGAACGAATGCAGTTAGCGAAAGCAAAAAGAGCAAAACTATAAATATGACTTTAGTTTTAGACGCTTGGTGCACAGACGCCACAGAGCCTTCCCCGTGTGCATTCGTTGGCAATACAGTTACTGTCATATTATGATTATATATTCATTAGTCTCTTGCAAAGAGTGTAAGACCTACTGGACATTAAGCTGGGAAATTCAACGTTAAGTAAGAAGTGTCGTGTAAACTGTAAAACGCCAGACAAACTGTAAACCACGATTATGTCGGCTACGGTCACCAACGGCAGGCACATATTCATGAGTGATCGCTTACGGTATATACCAGGAGGCCTAAGGAGGTTTGTAAGACACGATAGCCCGTTGCATGCCCAACTTGAAGATTTCGTGATCAGCCATGGTATAAGTTCGACATATGGATTAAAAATGTACCACATACAACCAATTCGTGTCCAACTTTACGTCAAGGTCTTTAGGCGAAGAGCGTGTAATTGTATAATGTTGTCTGAGGAGGCTCGTATGCTGATTTCTGAAACCGAGGTACTCTTGCTTAGTCACTGTCACTCTCGTAGCCTTCTGAGTCTGACCCGGGCTCAGAGTCACTAACGTGATACTGTCTTGGGTTAACCAAGCCCCTTTCTTGTAGCACCAGGCGAGGTGGCATTCGTGGGAGAATTATATCGACTACTCGCTCCTTTTGTAATAGATCGTCGCACCACACATCGACATATGTCAAGGCGAACAACTTGGCGGCATCTTCGACCATGATAGGCGACTTCAATTGCACCCGCAATTTTCTGTAGTCCTTGTAGAATGGATCCAATGTTACGAAGACATCTGGAGCCGGCCACACCATCCTTATGTATAACATGACGAGCGCTGTCAAGTACTTGAACTCGTTAGTGTTTAATTGACGCAAAAAAACATCTATAATTTCATTCGAGGGCTCGAGCTCCAACAAGCGAAGCAAACAGCATATAAAAGGGCATGGGCTGCCGTTGGAGTTGGTACTTCCTATGAATTCGACCTGATTTACTATCACCAGTAGTATTGACTCTTCGTTTGTCAAATACAAGTGCTGTTTATAAAAAAGTGAATCCTGAATTCTATGCCTTATTATGGGTTCCACCAAGTATGACTTATTGACAATATTACTCTTATCATGATACGACGCCTGCTTTTTAGGATTATCCATGCCTAATAGACCTCATATTGTATTTTGAAGTCAGGCCTGTTTTCTCATATTGGATAATGCGCATTTATATCACGTTAACTATACAGATTAATAAAACAACTATTATTACTATTGTAAAATCAATATATCTTTCTAAGCTGGTTAGTCTTCATCCTCCTCTTCAGCAGCAATGTCTACTTTCTCCAAGGTTTCAGATAAAGTGGTCAATTTCTTGTAACTAATTTCGAACCATTCTTTTTGAGCATCCACAAATACCTTTAACAAAGATACAGACTTGGAAGGCCTCAACAACTTTTTCATTTCGTTGACCGCTACCTCCGTGGCACTGACCAACTCGTCTTCACTTCTAATCAATTCTTCATTCTCTTCGTCCTCACCGATAGTCGACCGGAGAGTATCGAACTGCTGTCTGATAGAGTACACCTTTTTACGCAATTCATTGACCTTGATAAACTGCTCATTTAAGATCACCACCAACTTGGCATTAAGCTCATTCATGATTTTCTTGTCCATGTCCAATCTGGCGTTTGCAATCTCGAGGTATACTGACGAGACATGGGTTAAACTCAAGGATAAAGCATTGCTAGACTCCTTTAACTCCTGGCCATGCGACTCTGTAAGTTGCGAAAGATGGCCATACAAAGTTTTGGGAATATCTACCGAGGTAGTCTGGATCTGGACTTCCTCGTCCTCTTCAACACCACCCGTTAAGATCTTTTCGAACTCTTGTGGCGACGACACATTCTTCAATTGGTTAAACTTCGAGGAAATAATGCCGCTCACGTTGGAGTCGCGGATCTTGTTGAGAGCATAGTTCCCTGGGGGGTAATCATACGACACCTTGGCATATGTGTCATTCGTGAACTGAATTAAGTCGGTGTACAATTTCAACAATAAGTCACAGTGGGCTTCTAATTGCAAATATTCGACTGGCAACTCGCTGACTTCTACAGTAGAACCACTGACGTTGGAAAGCTGTTGTAATTGTTGGACTTGCGATGATATTAACTGGGTCGTCTTGCTCGCGAAAGGCTGAATTGACTCTCTCAATTGGTCTGAGTACTTGCCTGGGTTAACTTTTTGAATAGACTTAGATATATTTTCATATTTTAGTGAGTCTTGGATAGACTGCAAATTGAAAGGAAGTTTAAACGACATTATACAGCTGTCGACGTTATCACTTAGAAAAAGGGGCTTACTATAGTTTTAATCCACTATGGAGTGTTATGGTGAGAAACAGGCGCGTCGTGTCTATCACCAAAACCCGCCGGCTAGCTAGAGGCACCATTAGCAGAGACATGAGCTAGATCTACAACTTGGTAGGCCAGAGAAGTGGTTAAAAAAGATGGAAGTGGCGTTCACACAAAAAAGAGACTACTCTCCAAATGAGAGCTCGGGAGAAGGTATGGCAGACCACATCTACAACTCTATACCACAGATGAGAGCAGCTGACTAGACAAATGCACATTATGTCAACTACGACAGAACAGGCAGAATTATAGCACTAAAGCTCAAGGAGGGTTCTGAAGCTTCGGACTCTTCTAGTTGTCTTGAGCTCCAGACTAGTAGTCTATCGAGAGTTTGTCGACATTCCACGAAATTGTACATACTGGCCCGACGTTAAAGGCCAGGCTCTCCTTCAAAGTGTCTTCTACTCTTCTCGATAACTGAACGTTGTGTATTGTATGTAAACCTTTAAGTGTTAGTAATTGCTCGCAAGAAAAACTATTGTACATCAGATATTTTTTCTACTATCTTGACAACATCTTCATATGTAAGTCAGTTGTCCCTATCAATTGATCATCATCTGTACGCATTATACTGCAACATACTGTAAATACTGGTGTAGATGTTAGCTAAATGTTAATGCCAATGTGAAAGGTATGTAAATAAAGGATGGTGAAAAATTTTGGTGAATTAATACCCATTCCCGAGGCCGGGTAAGTTTACCTTGTTTAGCTGACATAGGTTTGGCCAGGTATACTATAGCTATACACACAGGTAGTTGTCTATATACATATTAACTATAACGCATTGACCAAGTGTAGTCCCTCCAGTCACACAGTATAGCAGTGGCCTTCGTGAACGAAAACACCCGGCAAAAAAAAAATCGATAGAGCAACGCAAATCACGATATCACCACCGCAAGAACCTCGCCATGTTTCACTTAGCATCATCCATTTACACGCAGTATACCAAGCGCGAGCAGTACAACATCCTCATTCTTGGGCTCGACAATGCCGGTAAGACTACGTTCTTGGAACACCTAAAGCTCTTGTACCCCGCCCCTGGTGATCTCAAGAAGCCGGATCCGGAGCCCGACACTACAGAGGCCATCAAGGCCAAGCGGATATTGCCGACAGTTGGGCAGAACGTCGCAACCATCAAGTTTGAAACCCGCGAAAATCACCGCCTCAATAACGTCAACTTGAAGTTTTGGGACTTGGGGGGCCAGCGGTCGTTGCGAAGCATGTGGTCGCGCTACTACAAGTCATGCCACGGCATCATCTTCATCATTGACTCCACCGACACCGAGCGATTCCACGAGTGCTACCAGACGCTCATGGAAATCACCCACGATAACTCGTGGTGGGACGAGGCTACCAATTCCACCGATCTCGTCAACGTACCCATTCTCATGATGGCCAACAAGCAAGACTTGCCTGCGGCCGTCGACTTGATTTCCTTGAAAACAGGTTACTTTATTGAGTTGGTCAGCGAGCTCGAGGCAACAGACCTGAAGCTTCTCCCGGTATCCATCTTGGAAAATCAAGGTCTCCACGAGAGCTTGGAGTGGTTGGTTTCTCGCTTGGTTTACAATAAAGCCAACCGAATCCCCCAATACAAGTAAGCCAGCAGCCACTAGCCGCAAGGCGCGCGGCGTGAGCCGTGAGCCGCGCCGTGGCTGCCCGCATCCAGACACCTGCGAAA
Source organism: Debaryomyces robertsiae (assembly GCA_030566065.1). Taxonomy (NCBI): domain Eukaryota; kingdom Fungi; phylum Ascomycota; class Pichiomycetes; order Serinales; family Debaryomycetaceae; genus Debaryomyces; species Debaryomyces robertsiae. Next base: position 52,683 of record JAJMHL010000020.1, read on the forward strand.
TCCCCCGTCGCTCTTTGGTGGCTCAGCAGTGGACGCCCGCTTGCGCCCAGAGGGCCCCCCGATGCCCGATGTCCGATGCCATATTGTCCCCAGGCCCCGTGTCACCTCAATGGCCAGCCAGAATGTTAGGAAGCTTCCTGGCCTGCTACTATGCCTTTCCCTGCCCCGTGCGCCTTCTTCCGCCTGCACTCTGGACGACGGCCGGCTCTACCGGCGACTATTGTGCCTCCTCCCTTACAAGGTCGCGCTCCTTTATAGGCCACGGTACCACTACCATGCACGATATGCAATAGAAGGGCGTTCGTGCCTCCTTACAATAGTACTATCGTCCTATATACCCTTCCCCCTTATTGTCTCTACATATACAGCAATCCACACCCGTTACGGTCCACAGCCAGCCCGTAAATAGTGCGATGATCGTAGTGGCCATGACGTTTGACACTCAATGTAGCCGATCACACACGTAATGTCGCATTCGTCTATGGTTGCGGAGTCTGACCTTATAAGCAATACCGGGCATGATGTACTATTATTGTTATAGCGAGTCGAAAATTCATATTCACAATGATTGCTGTGAAAGTCATTTTTTATTTTTCCATCTTCATATATAGCGCCATACATTAAATACAGCGGGTAATCATTTCAAAAATTGTTGCTTTTATAGGTTTCATATTATTTATTTCTATTTCTATTTCACAATTGTTTTATTAGACTAGATTAATATGTCACAAGAAGAAAAACAAGGGTTCTTGAATAAGCTAAAGAAGCCCTTTAGATCCCATTCGAGGACATCGAGCATGAATTCAGATAAAACGAGCGAGCGGGTAGGTGGCAGCAATACGGGCGGCCACCCCGTGGTTGAGCTGGCGTACCGCGAGGGCCACCGCCAGTACGAGACCGAACGCAGGGGCGTAGGACTGCCTACGTCTGGTACATCAGGATACAGCCATAGATCAGACGATCAGGACTTGAGGGATGGGGATACAGTGAGAAGTTCGGCAATGGGGCGGGTATTGAGACACCCCCCTAAGATCCACCGAGAGCCGGTGAGCAAGGACGTTGGGGGCGATTTTGCCAACGAAAAGAAGCCAATTGACGAAAGTGTGGTGAATAAGGAGCTCTACGGGTCCGGCGGTGCTGCCGGTGGCATCCCCAGTGGGGAGGTGGACGCAGGGTTGGCCGAACCTCACGGTAATTCTCACGCAAGAGCAGGCTCAGGAAATGGGGCCAGGGGCACAGGTGCGGGTGCAGGTGCGGGTTCAGGAGCAGGATCGGCATCAGCACATCACTCCGAAGCTGCAAAAACCGTGGGAGCAGCGGCCGCAGCAGGTACAGCTGCAGGAGCAGCTGCTGTAGGAGCAGGAAGATACAGTAATAAAGACGCTTCTGACACCACTGCCACCACTAGACAGACTACCACTGGAATTCGTGAGAATGATCGTCCAGCATACAGTAATGACGCCAGTATCAGGCAAGGAACAGGGGTATTTTTCGACCCAAGAGACACTCAGGGAGGTGTATATGGCCATAACGACAACGGGGACTTTAGTGAAGCCACACAGGCAGAATTGAACAAGCAACGTAACTTGAAAACACACCCATCCGCTTACTACGAGCAACAAAAAAATGCGGGGGCTGTTGAAGATATCAAGTCAAGGGCTTATAAAGAAGGACAGTCCAAGGGGGATCGTGATGCTAAAGCGGCTGAGAGTGAACGGCAGCAAACGCAGCAGCCACAGGGGGGTGCAAGCTCTACTTCTAGAGGTGCCGACCCCGAAAGGGAGCATGCTCAAAATAAGTCTGCTTGGAATAGAGATGGGGTAGCAGCGGCAGCAGCCGAAGCCCGCAACCACGGCTCTAAGAGTCATACCCCTGCCAGCTCTCTTTACTCGGATAATAAGGGTTTGAACACTGCTGGGTCGGATGCAGCTTCTAGTTCTGCCACGGGCACATCTACTGGAGGCCCTCCTACGGGCGAAAATGCTGGTAAAGGGGTTGGAAAAGGTGCTGCTACTGGTGCCGCTGCAGGTGCCGGAGTTGGTCCTGCCCTTGGTGGTCCAACGAATGTCCGGCCTAGAAATACTACTAATACTACTGCTGGTGCGAAACATACGGGTGTAACTACTGGGCATAGTGATTTCACTGACGAGGACTATGAACGTCAACTTCAGGAATTGGATAGGAGAATCGCCTCCACTCAGAAGGAAATTGACCAAGTCAATGCTTCTGGGGTTTCTGCTTCTACCTCTGATCAATCGACAGGTCTGCCTCAAAGCAAGTCTAGACATTCGCTGTCTCTTGCAGCTGGTGGTATTGGTGCTGCCCTCGCAGGAGCAGCTGGCTACGTGGGCTTGAGCGGTAGGAGCAACAGCTCACCCTCTCAAAAGGCTATCATTGATGAAGCGTACAAGCAAGGTATTATTTCTGGTTCTTACGATGCTGGTAAGGCATACTTCAAATTAGAGCAAAATAAGACCCACAGTTTGTATGGTGCAGGTGCAACTGACACAAAGGGCTCCGACAAAGCTGCTGGTACTAGAAATGCGACAGCACTGTCCGGTGCTTCTCCTAACGTTGCATCACGTTCCAACAAAGCATCCGCTTCCAAGGATGCTACATCAAGTGATAAACAAGTCGAAGACAGCGATATCCCTCCACATGATGAAAGTGCTAATACCTCCGGAATTCTCGCTGGGGGTGGAATCGCAGCTATGATTGCTGGCGCGGCGGAGTACGTTGGATTGGGACATAGAAATGAACCTAAAGCTACGATCGATGACGCATATCAAGAGGGCGTTAAGGCCGGGTCTTATGATTCAGGCAAGGCTTATGAGACTAAACCTCAAGCTTTTGTCAAAGAAGATCCTACTCATCCAAACTTAGGGAAAAACCGATTGGGTAGTGACCAATACACTACAGGTGACAAGGACGCAAATACAAAAGCTCCTTCGAGCACATCTTCGGACGCTGCGACTGGTGCCGCCGGTGGTGGTATAATAGGTGCTGCGACCGCTATGGCGTCTAACACTTTGGGATTTGATGATGACGACAGACAAGAGAGCATTGGTTCGAGCGATTCCAACGCGAAAGACAGGCAAGCTCATCAAAATGATGATGGATCTTCAAAACCGGGTGTTCTTGCTGGAGCTACCGGTGCTGTTACCGCTGCCGGAGCTATTGTAGCAGAGAAGTCTGGATTGGCTTCTTCCAATGAGTCTATCATTAAGGAAGCTTATGAGGCTGGTAAAAAGAAAGCTTTAGAGGAGAAGTATGGATCTAGCTCCAACGCCTCCATTATCGAAGAGGCATACGAAGCTGGGAAAAAGAAAGCTTCGAAGGAGAGATCAGCTTCTGGCTATAGTGAACGTTCCAGCTCTTCTAAATCGATCGATAGGCCCCAACTTCAAGGAATTGATGACGAAGACGAAGACTCCCCAAGCAATAATGAGAAAGCTGGATTATTTGGTGGTGTTACTGGCGTCTTGGGCGGCGCAGCAGCCGCAATAGGGTTATCAGGAGACCATAGGTCCTCAGGATCCACTCGTAATTCTAGTAATTCTAATACAGTTGACCCTTCGAAAATCGACAGCGAAAAAGATACTGTTCCACGTGGAGATCTCGCTCACGCTAGCCCTCAAGGTTCATCTCGTGGGATTTTAGATGCGTTTGGCTTTGGAAGATCGACTCCAAATTCACCTAGCAAAAACTTAATCGATGCGGCAGACGCTGGTACCGGAGACGTTGAGGCTCAACCAAAGCATCAGGCTTCTGGTGACAGTAAAATATTAGAAAGTACTTCCAAGCAAACTCAGCCTGGCGCGCATGAAGAAGATGCTGTGCAAAAGGCACCAGATTTGCAAACTGGTTCTAAAGCTGCTGATCCTGCAAAGGGATCTAGGAAAGACACAGTTCCAAGTAAAGATCTTGCCAAACATGATCAGAACAATGAAAAAGGTAAGGAGAATAAAGACGAAGATGATGCTGATGAAAATGAGTCGACTTCCTCATCTTCGAATTGGGGTGTTGGTGCTGCTGTGGGTGCTGCAGTAGGAGCAGCGGGTGCCGCTGCAGGATACGTTGGAGGTAAAAAATCCAACAACGCTGGTGGAAATAGCCTGGCTCCATATGGTGAGAGAAAGTCGGCCAATTCTGATGGGGACAACTTGATCGGTCCCGCAGAAAGGCAATACGATGATGTTGCAAAGGCCCCTGCTCATCATTCGAATGATAATGATGCTTCTAAGAAAGAATCAAAGCCCGACGAAGCTGACAATGATGCTGATGATGCTAAGCAAAAGGCATCGAAATCGAAGGCTCAGAATTTAGAGAAAGATGTTGCAGCTTATAATAGAGAGCATGGTGTGACTGATGACAAAAGGTCTTTGATTGAAATTGCCGAAGGGGCTTCTCCGGATATCAAGAATATGGAAGCCCACCATGGAGCAGCTGTCACTGACGAAAAGAAAGGCGAATCCGGAGCCGGTGGCGAGTCTGGCGATGGGGTTCAAGAAGTTCCGAAGTCCGTTTATCAAAATCAAAGCACTTTTGTCGCTACCGGGGGAAAAGAAGGTAGCTTAAATGATAAACTGCCAGTCTCAAAAACAGCCGAGGATGCAGATTCACAGAAAAAGGGCTTGTCCAGTGAACAAAACGAGAAAGAAAAGGAGTCGAAAAGTCGTGGGTCGACTGGTGCTAGCGCTGCTGGTGGTGCGGCTGCCGGTGCCGCTGGAGGCTACGGTTTAGCCTCTGATGAAGACCGTGAGTCAAAGTCGCAAAAAAAGTCAAAGTCTTCTGATGACCATCTAGATGAGGCTGCGCATCGCGATGATGGTGCGGGACACTCAGGTTCTGTGAAGGCTATTTTAGATGAAGCTTATGATGCTGGTTACAAGCAAGGCGGTTATGCTAAAGGCGTAATTGACGAGGCATATTCTCAAGGCGTTCATCAAGGTTCCTACGAATCAGGCAACGTAGAAGCGGCTAAAAAAGAGAGCAAAAACGGAGAACATACAGCCGCTGCTGGTACTGGCGCGGCCGCGTTGGGTACTGGGGCTGCTTATGCCGCTCATAAGCATAGTGATCAGGGTCGAAGTGCGCAGGATATTTCCAACAGATCAAAGGATGATACCTACGGGGATACTCAAGGTGATCACCCCCATGGCCAGCTGCAGAAAGGTTCCTACGGTGGCGGCGCTTCAGGTCCCGAGCGAGAAGGTTATGGGAGTAGTTTCCCTCAGGGAAGTTCCTCTGATACTTACGCGCCCGCTGGCGCTAGTGCTGGTGCTGGTGCTGGTGCTTTAGGTGGGGCGGCAGCAGGTGCTGGTGTCCATAGTGCTAGTAGTCGCGATCGCTCGTCTGGGAAAGGGACCTTGAGTTCAACTGAGTTACATGAATACTACACCGCAGGTATTGTTAGAGGTTCCTACGAAGCTGGCCAAATTCAGGGTGCAGAAGATGCTAGTTTGACTGGTTTGCAATCTCAAACGGAGCACGATACGAGATCAACGGGTATCGGTGCTGGGGCCGGTGCCGTAGCAGGCACCGGTTTAGGTGCAGGGGCTGGCTCGGCTGCAACCTCTAAGAGCAAAGGAGCAGAGGAGAATAACTTGCTTGTCGAAGTTATTGGAGTTAAAGATGAAAAAGCTGCCTCGAAGATTGCCCATCAAGCATCTAAAGAATTGAGTGCTCAAGGGGTCGATTTGACTCACGGCAAACTTGTTATAAACACTCAAACGAAGGAAGTCTACAAAACTGACGATGTCAATGAAAAGCGTACCCCTCAAGGTACCAAAGCTTCGAATGACCATTCGGACGCTAGTGCTGTCGCTGGTGCTGCCGCAGCCGCTGGCGCCGTTGCTGGTGCAACGGGCGCCGGATATTATGCCAAGCACCATGAAGACGCTGATTCTTCGAAGGCCGCAGGTCAACAAAGTCACCATGATGAGCATCAGAGAGCTAAAGATAGACTTTCTGCAGCCGCTAATGCCGGCGTTTTGGGTAACACTCAACCAGCCTCTGGTCGTCATGTGAGTGAAAAGGAATACGACCCTGCAGCCAGTCTTGGCCAAGGATCGGAACCTAAGAAGGAGATTAGTGAAAGAGATCATAGGCAACCTACTAACCACGCACACGATGCTGCTGCTACTGTTGGAGCTGCTGGTGCAGCTGGTGCAGCCGGTGCTGGTGCTGGTACTGCTGCAAGCTATGGTGGTGCCGTTCATCCTCCTTCCGGCACTCAAAAAGACTACGAAGGTGCTGTTCAGCCGCCATCATCATCTGGAAAAGTGAAAGGGGATCACAGTCAAGGTCAAACCTCATCCGATAGCTCAGATATTGTCGTTACTGTTCAAGGCACTAAAGATAATGCTGAGGCTACCAGAATTGCAACTGAAACTGTTGACGCTCTTAAAAAGCAACCTTCAGTATTAGCTTCGGTAAAGGAATTGAGGATCGATGCTGCTACTGGTATTGTTACAAACGAGCACGGCAAAAGAATCGATTTATCGTCCGCTGCTTACAGATCGAGTCCTCAAAATGCTCAATCAAAGAATCAGGGTTCACAGACCTCAACGTCGTCTGGCCATGGTTACCAGGGTGGCCAATATTCCGGCTCCGACCAGTCTTATCCAAACCAAACAGGCGATTATGGCTCAAACTCTTCGAACGCTACTAGCTCCAGGGCTGCTGGCGCCGCGGGCTTGGGGGCCGCGGGCTTGGGAGCTGCTGGTGCGTACGGTGCTACGAAGCACCACGAGTCTTCACAACATCACGGCGCAGACCACCGCGAAACTGACTATGGGTCCAATGAGTACGGACAGTCCTACGGACGTTCTACCGCAGGGCCTGGTGCGACTGATTCCAACTACTACGATAGCTCTTCTGGTCGTGGTGGCGATCAGTATGAAAATGCCCAAGACAATTTAAATTTTAAAAAGGGCACCTCGGCCGGCTACAGGGATTCTGGATATGGCTACAATGAAAATCGTACCACTGCTCCAACTCAGAATGCTTCTCAAGCCACTGCTACCACCGATACCTCGGGTTTACAAATGCCTGGTAGCTTCTTTTAAAGTTCTTCAACATTTTTACGACAATGCTCCATTTATTTTTCTTTATCATTATTGCAAGCTCTCCCTTTATGTCATTGCTCCTGACATTCTTTTATTGCTTGTATTTATGTACTATTATTATCCATTAATCAATGTTTTTTCGTTATCACATTAGTCGTTGCATCGGTAGTATACAGTGTTGATACTGGAACTTGAAACAAGTCTAGACAAGAGTGTTCGCCTTTAATTTTGCCCCAACCTGTCAATGCGTGACATATTACTAGGAAGCGATCGGAAGCGATCAAACGACCCCATGACGGGCCTGTCTTTTTGCCGATATGATGCTGCTTAGTGGTCTACTCAGTAGTCGAACCTCACCAATAGGCTGCGAAATCGCAGTCACAAATGGGGTTTAGGCCCTATATAGTTTAAACATTACACAAATATCCTTTTGTGTAACTTTCGCGATTTTGAAAATTTTCACGTCTCTAGTCACTATGGCAGTATAGTAAAAAGTGCATATTTACTGGAAGTAGTACTAAGGACATCATCAAAGTAAACCAAACACTAGAAAATGGGTATGTTGAATGAGAATAGCAACGAAAGGATGACATTGAGCTTTTGGATCGTCAAATAAAGTAGAGTGGTAGGCTAGGACATATTGAAAGAATTTTATCTGAAAAGTTGACGTTGGCATCGATGAATGTAAATTGGAGTGAAAAGTAGAGCAACGAAAGGGAAATGTCGACTTTACATTGAAGAAACGGGCATAGAATAATGGTGGCACGATACATAAACAACGAAAGCGCTAGTGGAGGCCCAGATGAATCTGGCCTCCGTTGAAAGTGCATGGATGACACGAATATTAGCTCTTTCAGATTGTTCTTCAATATTAGGTAGAAAAATATCAATGTTAGCCGTGGCTGTTATGCCATTCATCAGAGTAACTTACTAACATTTCATAGGTAGAGTTATTCGTAACCAAAGAAAAGGTGCTGGGTCAATCTTCACCGCTCATACCAGATTAAATAAGGGTGCTGCCAAGTTGAGAACCTTGGACTATGCTGAACGTCACGGTTACGTTCGTGGTATTGTCAAGCAAATCATCCACGATCCAGGTAGAGGTGCTCCATTGGCCAAGGTTGCTTTCCGTGACCCATACAAGTACAAGATGAGGGAAGAAATCTTCATTGCCAACGAAGGTGTGTACACTGGTCAATTTATCTACGCCGGTAAGAAGGCTTCTTTGAATGTCGGTAACATCTTGCCTTTAGGTTCTATGCCAGAAGGTACCATCGTCTCTAACGTTGAAGAAAAGTCCGGTGACAGAGGTACTTTAGGTAGAACTTCTGGTAACTACGTTATCATCATTGGTCACAACCCTGACGAAGGTAAGACCAGAGTCAAGTTGCCATCTGGTGCCAAGAAGGTTCTTTCTTCTGAAGCCAGAGGTGTCATCGGTGTCGTTGCTGGTGGTGGTAGAATCGATAAGCCATTGTTGAAGGCTGGTAGAGCTTACCACAAATACAGACTTAAGCGTAACTCTTGGCCAAAGACTAGAGGTGTCGCTATGAACCCAGTTGATCACCCTCATGGTGGTGGTAACCATCAACATATTGGTAAGGCTTCTACTATTTCTAGAGGTGCTGTTCCAGGTCAAAAGGCTGGTTTGATCGCCGCCAGAAGAACTGGTTTGTTACGTGGTACTCAAAAAACTCAAGATTAGATTATTTTATAATAATTTGTTGTATAAAATAATAATGCTTAAGTAGTAATAGTTACGGGGATAATATTGTACATCTGTTGAACTATAAGCAATCAAAATTTAGATTTGAACAAACATTGTAGGATTTTAATTATCACAGTATATATGGTATAAAATCTAGCAAATCATAGCTGCTTATTCTCCTGTGCTATTATTTTTGTTCAGGCTGTTGTCGTTGTTTGCTTGTTTCGACTCTTCTTGCTTTGTATGATTCTCGAAGTTTTCTTTATACTTTTCATGTATTTTCTTCTGTGTTTCCTTGAAAATATCGGCCAATGTACCAGCTTCGGTGTTGAAGACAGCTTTCAAAGCTTGTTCCTTCTCTGGCACAACATCAGAAGGCGGTTTCGCAGCTTCACTGACCTCTTCAATCTTCGACAAGTAGGCTGGTTTCATAGAAACAACTCTTCCTCTGAGCTTCTGACCACCTAATTCTTCAATTGGCTTTGAAAGCTTCTCAACATTTGCAAGAGTCACAAGTACACTTACTGTTCTGTGTTTGAAGTAAATGGCACTTTGAGCCCGTTTTTGGTTAGTGCTTTTAAAAATAAACACCTGGGTGGGGCTATAATCGCGGAAAAACTTTCTCACGTCTTCATCTGTAGTTTTCTCTGGAGCATTACCAATGAATATTGTATCTTTAGAAACCTTCGTCGAATCTAAAGGTTGTTCGTTCTTCACATCTTTCGATGCGACCTCGCTCAAGGCCAAATTAGCAGCCGTCGCATCTGGAGGCGGCTTCAACTGATTTGGATTTTCTCCGCCTGTGTCTCCATTGGTTGCTGCAGGCTGCTTAGAAACTTCTTTGGCCCCTTTGCCCTTCCCACTTGTCGCTTTATTCGTATTTCTACTGGCCCCGAAAATGGGCTTGCCCTTAGGACTAAATGGAACATGGTGCTTCACGTGAATCTGCCGATTTTTAAATGTCGCCCCATCCAACTCGGCCACAACCTTCTCGGCTTCGGCGTTACTCTTGAACTCAGCGTAGGCGATACCGAAAGGTCTATGCCTGTTGCTTCGACTAAAACGAATCGTGTAACTTGGAATGAGCACATTAACTCTATTACTGTTAGTATTGTACTTTGAAGTACCCAAACGACAATATCTACTCACGGTTCAAATCGTTTTAAGAAATTCTCTAATTCTTCTTGTGAAGTGTTGAAATGTAAATTTTTTATGTAAATTCTGGGCGTTTTTTGGCCATCATCGATAACTTCAAATAACGGCGATTCTGGAACTAATGCTGACATTGATACTATGCTTTCTATATTTCTTCTGGTGGATGTATCGATATGACGATAAGGAACAAACAAAATACTGCTCGTGTCTGTACGTTTGTGGATTTGTTATTTTGCAGCAAAAGCAACTTATCCATACACCCATACATCCACACGCCTGTACTGCTGCGTTACAAGAATATTATTGTGGATTGATCTATTTAGTAACCTAGATTGAACAGATGTGATGGACTAATAGTAAAGTTTCTTGCTGTTGGGTCAGTTGAATATAGAAAATATGTCAGGACCGTGGGATACGAAAGAAATGGCTCATTGGGTCCCCAAGTGAGGCCTGTTCGCAGCTGCAGCCAACAAACAGAAAATACTACGCGGAAGTGCCAGAATTGAACCCGAAGATGGGTATGATGAAAAGGCTATCAAAGCTGATTGTCTCAATTCAAGTCAGACGCAAAGCTCACCGGGGCCACTTAGTTTATCGTGTACAAGAATTAAGAAAAGGCTGCAACCTGTGCACGTGCATTATGGCATGGAAGGTGTTAGTATTCCTTAGTATTTCTTAGGCATATCTATCGACAGCATAGTCATGGTATGGTTGCCCTGAGTTGCCTAGGGGTATAAAGGCTTCGTGTTCCTTATATATGTGACAGATGTATCTAAGCTCGGAGGTTCCCTGTGGAAGTGTATATTTTTTGGCTCAGATTAAACTGGGCTTGCGTAAGCAAATTAAAATTTGATGAAGCTATTGAGGCATCTTGCTTACTAGATGCCAGTAAGAAATTTAGTTCGCATTTCCATGAGGAAATATGACAAGACAGTATTCGTGAAGACTCAGTTACGGTCTCTCAGAGAGCTGCATTATTTTTTATGATCTGACAGAGGCATAAAAATGTACTACAGTATTTTGGCAATTCACCTACTCGTCAAGATTGACTAATGTCGTTAAACGTAGGGCTTGCAGGGAACAGCAAACATCTCCCTTTAGAAATTTACTTATTCGCTCTTAGGTTACAAAAAATATATGACTACGAGCAAGATGGCGCTTTTGTTTATGTAACAATTTTGAAAGCTTTATTAATACCTATTAAACCCGTAAAGATCTAAAACCAAACATGAAACTATACATTATACAAACGGTGATATTTCGTTCAGTAAGTCATTTAAGCGGATTTTTCAGCACGGGCCTTGGCCAAAGCCTTAGCAGTACCGTGTAAAGCGTATCTGTGGTTACGACGGAACTTAGAGTCAACACCCTTTAAAGAAGGGTACTTGTGAGATCTTGGCTTCTTGATACCGTTTCTGTGAGCCTTCTTGGTTTGGTTGTGGGCGGTGTGGTTCTTGGATTTAGCCATTTTTCTAAAACTGTTAGTATTCGTTCCGATAGTAACTATGGCGATCATAAGACATCCATTCTTGGGAATGGTTGGAAGTTGAACAGAGAATATATAAGTTTTTCTTGAAATAATTCCCTTCTGAGTCAAAGACATCTGAATTCTAATTATGCTGAGACAAAATAATTTGAAACCCGCCACTCATGTCTTCATAGCCCTTCAGCAACCCTCGATATATCGACTATCATGTTCTCGATGTCTTCTATTGATCTTTTCCTGACCACCTTTTAGGTTCACTTAAAAATTTTTCAGTCTTGATTTACTCCCGTTATTCTCTCATTCAGTCTTAAATTTCTCTGTACTTTGGTCAATTCTTTCCTTTAGTTGAAACATACCCTAAATATCAAATAACTTGAGTATTAATCTACCTTCAATAAGTAAAATAGAATATGTTGAAAATACATACTTAATCTTGGTGCTCGAGCAAGAAGCCGGGTTAGTGCAAGGGAAAAATTTTCAGAACACAAAAACAAAGAACTCTATGGCATCACTATATGTAAAGGGTTCAGCCCTAATTATTACATAGTACCAGTATTTCTACTTCAAATTTAGATGTATATAGAATCATAGAATCAGCTTACACCAAGAGCACGCTTCAGCATCATTGTAAGAACCGTGTCATATTAAAAGACTTATATAGTATACAGACGATGAAGGAAATCAAGCGGAGACAGTAGGGTCAAGTTCGATGGCCTTGGCCTTCTTAGCTCTTTTATCATTAGCTTTAGAGCCCATGACACCCCCACCCCAGTGTCTCTTGGAGTCTTCGTATTTCTCAATGAAGTTGGCGTTGATGG